>OVBI01000363.1:0-85885 GCA_900406495.1 Sisymbrium altissimum
AATTTTCCCGCAAACGCATCAGTTTTTAACCGCAGTACCAGTCGTATGAATAGCTTAATAACGCTTAAAACCGCAATCGTCCGTTTCCGCAAACTCCCGCAACCGCAACCGCAGCCGCTGCGGTTAAACCAGTCAAGCCCTTAGTATCAGTTCAGATTCAGATAAAGCAAAATAATCTTCAAACTGTTGGATTTCGGTTTGAATTCGGATTTTTTTTTTGTCAACTATCTCCATAGAATAAAATCAAATTCTATCCACAATTCAGATTTTATCCGATATCCATTAGGATCCTCCGTTTATATCCGAATTCTACTAATATTTATAAACTTATACATATACTTACATGATTTATTATACCATTTTATTTTGATTATCAATTATTTTACTTTTATATACTGAATTTTTTTGATAACCAAAATACTAAAACTTCTGATAAAAACTAGAAAGAATCGAAAATAAATAACTTTATTTTCGGTTCTTTCAGATTTTTATTGGAGTTTTTAGTATAGTTACCAAAAAAATCCAGAAAAACAAATCGATGCTATAATTCGTTATTATTTTGGATTTAATAAAATTTTATGTAAAAGTATAGAACCGACCCGAATCAGACTACAATTCTTAACCGAATCAAATCGATATTTTAATATATATTAATTAGAATTTTTATATATAATACCAAAATACCCGAAATTAAAATTACCTAATCTTGAAACCTGATCGTCAGAAAACTTGACAATTACTTTTTACCTTGGTTCTCTTCACGTAAATAGTTGCAACACACATAGAAAGCGTAAATATTATGGCCTAGGCCCAATATTTCTTTTTTAATATTGGGTTTATTTCGTAAGTTTAATTTGTCATAAGGACTGTATTACAAACTTTAGAGGGAGCGGAAATTAAATTGGGCCTAAGCCCAATATTATAATATTGGATTTATTTCGTAAATTCAGTTTATCATGAGGACTAGGTTATAAATTTGAGAGGGAGCTAGAAGGTCCCGAAACTCTCTTCACATCTGATTTCGCAATCTGGTCTTCGCCGTCGTATCTTTGTCTTTGCCTCCGGTTATGAAAAAGAGAACAAATATAAACTGGGCGGAGCTTCCGCCGGAGTTAGTCTATTCGATAATGCTCCGTCTTAGCGTGGCTGATAGAGTGGGAAACCCTCAGAACGTGTGCAGGTCGTGGCGACGTGTCTCTCAAGATCCCTCGATGTGGCGGGAAACTCGACATGCGAGACATGGTAAAACTCGACGAATCCATGGATTATTTTTATCTCGCAGTCGCGGAGGACGTGTGCTGTCGCGCCGTTGATCTAAGCCAGGGCGGCTTGCTGGAGATCTACATTGACGAGTTCGGGACCGATTCTCTCCTCGCCTACAGGTTCTTTCTAACCCCTAAAACCTCGCAAGCACGTAAATTTTTAATGGAAATTTCTGAATATTGATTCATTACCTCCACTTGATAAATTATCGTAACGAGTTGCTGTTTTAGGGTTTTCTTGAAGCATTATAATTTGTTGCGTGTTGTACAAGTAACTCATGAATCAAGGCTTGTTTTTAGAGGACTCCAAAACTTAATTATGATTCTCAGTGGTCTATGCATCTTAGTTGATAAGTACTAGGAAAGATTCTTATTGTTGTTTCTTACAAGTCTCTTAGATCATGTAATGACCTTTGATGCAACTAACTTCCATATCAAGTAATCTGAAACACCTTGGACTTGCTAAGTTCTGAATGTTGTTGATTACCTCGACTTGGTTAGAATTACTGTAACGGAATTGATATTTCTAGGGTTTTCATCAGATTTTTATGGTTTGAGTGATTCTTAATGTTGTTTTGCATCTTATTTGTTGTTCTTATAATAAGTTATAAGTCTATAAGTCATGAGAGTTAGACCATCTCCATCGGGAATATGGCAAAGAGTATCTCAGAAAAAAAATAAATGAAAATAAATAGAAAAATGGGTTTTTAATAGAAATCTTTGAGATACGTTTCTCAAACCTCATACTTTCAGAACTTCTCAGAACCCCTTGATAGAAGGTACGTGTCTTTACTCTAATGGCTGGAATAATTTTAATAAATTGATACAGTTGTTTTTTTCTTTTTTGCTAAAATTTGGTGTAAATCAAAAACAGCTTCGATTTATCTTCACCCCCACCAATTTATCGGCCTTTCTTTCTCAGAAAAACTGATTCTTCAATATACATTATAAGATTTCGTATGTTCTAATAAAGTTTGCCTATTGGACCATTGAATTATGCCTCACGCAGGAGGATTTTTGGAAGCTGTGTCCACTTTTGTTCATTGATGTTTGGCAGTGTTGACCTTGAAGTGTTCCAGCAATTCCTCACTGCTCTTGGTGGAGTTGCCTGCTCTATTTCTATTCTAAGCCATTCACCATGATAATGCAGGTGAGGTGTTCGACTAAATGTCTGAATGAGCTTTTCAAATGTTTAGTTCTAGTCAGACTTTTTTTTTGTGGCTCTATAACCTGGGTAATTTATATATATATATAAATGTTTTGTTCGCTTATTCCTCTATATGTCACCAATTGAACATACAATGGGTTACCATTGATCAGTGTTTTTATTTGTATCCTTTTGTTTAAACAGAACTCTATCTTTGTTTCTGATTTATTGGTGATGTTTGCGATTTAACAATATGTCTTTTCCTTATTTTGCTGATTATCTCTGCTTTGCTAGTGATAGAATCACGTCGTCCTTACCAGGATGGGGTAGATATGCTTTGTAATGACATTTTTGGATTGAGGATGGTGTTTCGAGAGTCATACTTGTTGGTGAAGCTGGAATAGGTTCCATGGATGACTCGCGAGATGTGCAACCGTGCAACTGATAAAGAGCTTGTGCTACATTGCCCTTTGTTTGAACCTAAACAAAGAGCTGGACGAAATATTGCTTTACGAAAGCATTGCTTCTCAGCTATCCTTATTTCTTGAGAATGAAAGGAGTGAAGAGGATGATAGCGACGATGACGATAGTGAAGATGACGAAAGCATTGCTTCTCAGCTATCCTTATTTCTTGAGAATGAAAGGAGTGAAGAGGATGATAGCGACGATGACGATAGTGAAGATGATGAGGAGAAGAAAACTCAAGACTTGATGAGACTGAAAGTTGGTTTGGTACTACATTGGTGATTCAAAGTCATGGAGCCAATTAGACATCTTTCTGTTGGAATAGGCTTGTGAAAAAACTGATTTCATCTGTTTTTTTGAGATACTTAAAGAGTATCTAACCAATGGACTTAACAAATTTACGTAAGTTTCTAAACTTAATTTATATGAAAAATAATATTATTTGTAACTTAGATACTTAGGGAGCATCTCTACTAATGTAGATGCTCTTATAACTTCACATGCAACTATTTTTGCAGATCAAGGAATCTGAAACACCTTGGACTTTCTAAGTGCGATCTAATAACGGGTGTGGGACTTTTGCGAGCAGTCATGAAACTTCCATTGCTTGAATACCTAGAGCTTTCGCAATTTCGTTATATAGAATTGGATTTGAAAGCTGTAGGCCTTTCTTGCCCACATCTCAAGACATTGAAGTTAAACAATGTGGGTTACTACTTAAAGGGCGACGAGTGTGATGATGATGCTTTCGCAATCGCTGAAACAATGCCTGGTCTACGCTGCCTCCATCTTATCGGGAACAGGTTATCAAACACCGGCTTACACGCCATTGTTGAGAACTGTCCTCACCTGAAAAGCCTTGATTTACGCAGCTGTCACTATGTCAACATTGTCTTTGAATAAAGTTCAAAAAAAAAAAAACATTGTCTCTGAATCTCAGCAGAAGCCATGTCAAGAGATGATCAATGATATTAGAGACGACCCACTAAAATCGAACTACTTGTCATAAAATTAATTTAATGTATATGTAACATATACTATATGGTGGCAAAGTGCAATACTTAATTGATTTAGTTTATTTAGTTAATTTCACATTTTCATTTTTACAAAATCGTATAATGTATATGGTGAATCGATCCTTCAGGGTTCAGGCAAAGATTTGTATTAATAAGGATGCTTTAGAATTGCCAGAAACAGAACAAACAAAATACATTATGCCTGTTTAGAACAAATAAAAAAACATACATCATACTTTTGTGAATTTATGATTATCAAAGGTTTTACATTTCCTTTGGACAAGAGGCGAAGCAAAGCTCTTTGGCGGCCGGAGAATCTTTTCACGCCAACAAACACTTCTTATAACGATCTACTAACTTGGAGCAGCACGAACAGTCTCTGTGCAAAGAGTAAATGGTGCATTCGGTATGGATACAAGAGGGGTGGATCCTGTTCGGTGTCTCTGTCTCTCCAACCTCCATCCTCCATCGTGCCACCTACACATCGATTTGAAACACAAACCAAACTTTGACAATGGAAATAAAAAAATTAAGAGACTGTATATATATGTGAGGAACAAGCTATACGTACAATCATGCAGAGCGAAGAGTGAGAATGAGATCATGACTATGCATATTAGAGCTATAAGAGATGATTTCATGGTTTAGTTGTCTTGAAGGGATGTGTTTATGACTCTTGTTGTATTATTTAGCTATAAGAATGCAGAGCTTTCGCAATTTCGTTATGTACAGTACAATTGGATTTGAAAGCTGTAGGCCTTTCTTGCCCACATCTCAAGACATTGAAGCTAAACAATGTGGGTTGTTGCTTCAAGGTGACGAGTGTGATGAGGATGCTTTTGTAATCGCTGAAACAATGACTGGTCTTCGCCGCCTCCATCTTATCGGGAACAGGTTATCAAACACCAGCTTAAACGCCATTGTTGAGAACTCTCTTCACCTGAAACGCCTTGATTTAGGCAACTGTCTCTAGCAGCAGAAGCCATGTTAGGAGAGGACCAAAGATTTTGAGAGGCCACCCACTAAAATCGAATTACTGTCATAAAACTTTAATGTACACATAACATAAAAAATATGGTGGTAAAGAGCAACAATTATATGGTGAATCGATCTCCTTTTCATAATATATAGCTTTCAGTCAATAATTTAAGTTTTTTTTATAGGGATGCTTTAGAAAAGCCTGATATTGTTGAATAAACAACATACATTATATACTTTTGGTTAATTCATGATCATCAAAGGTATTACATTCCCTTTGGACAAAATGCGAAGCAAAGCTCTTTGGCGGCCAGAGAATCTTTTTCCGGCCAACAAACACTCTTATCATGTATTAACCTGGAGCAACACCAACAGTCAGTGTGCGTTGAGTAAATTGAGCAATAGGTATGGATACAAGAGGGATGTATATTGTTCGGTGCCGCTGTCTCTCCAACCTCCTTTGTGCCGCCTACGCATGATTTGAAAACACAAACCAACCTGACGATTGAAAAATAAAAGCAAAGAGATTATATGAGGAAAGACCTATACGTACATTCATGCAGAGCGAAGAGTGAGATTATGACTATGCAGATTAGAGCTACATGTGATGATTTCATGGTTTGGCTGTCTTAAAAGGGATATGTTATGATTCTTGTTCTCTTATTGAGTTCTTGTAATATTTACATACGAAACTAAATCAATAAATAGATAAATTTTAATGAGGATAGTAAGTAAATAATTTGAGAGAAATAGTATTTTTGATTTTCAAGATTTCGGTCAATATTCAAATATCTCGGTCAACTTTTCCATATCTGTAGTATTAAGCAATTTTGCTCATAGTTTTTTAATTTTGGAAGCTTTTGTGTTTTCTTTTTCTTCTTTCTGCTGCGTGACATATCGGAATCTCATTCAAAGGTTAATTAATAAATATTTTACTAATAATAATTCAGTATTTTCTTGTGTCTTGCTATGGATAGTTGAAGATGGTTGTGAAACAAAGGTTTTGGCCTTTTGGGTCATTAACTTTCGTCATAAAGTTTCTGCTTTAGGAAATTCTCAAAAAAAAAAAAATTTTAATTCAAATTATTTACAAAATTTAAAATTTAGTTTTAAAAAATACAATAATTCAATCAATGATAAAGTGACAATACCAGAAAGAAAGTATGTAAGAATTTTTACAAGTTTCTTGTTTGAAATACAGTCTTTTTTTAAAAAAACTTTTTTCTTAATATAATATATTGGTTAGATATCTATATTCATCTTACTAATTTAATTGATTTATTTTTATATGTTTTATACTAATTTTTTTTTTCATTTGTTAGGATTTTTTTTTCTTTTAAACTACAAAGATACAACTTGTAGTATTTATAATTTATTTTATATAATATCGATTAATTATTGCTAATTATTTTCTCGACGATTTTAAAATTCATTGAAATTTTTTGACTAATTTCCAAAGACTTTTATTTCTTTAGATTTTTTTATTAAAAAAATCAGTTGAAATATTTAGACCGATTTTTGATGACTCTTATTTCTTTGGGACTTTTAAGAAATTTTCCGATAAACTGATTGCCATAAAAACAAAAACTGTTTTCTATAATAGATTTCATGGTTTAGCTATCTTGAAAGGATGTGTTTCTTGTTATATTATTTAGCTCTTGTAATTTTTACATACAAAACTTATTCAATATTTTGGGTCCACAACACTTATGGGAAATACTTACCACGCTGCAACCAAAAGAAATAGAGTTCATCACCCAAACCAAACCCCTCAAGTTAATTGGAATGCACTTGTGTGGGGTATTACTACTGCCTTCAAAGCTTAAAGTCTTTCTTTGGAAGGTGTTGCACGAAGCTTTACCAGTGGGCTCAAGTCTGCCTAGACGTGGAATGCAAGCTCAGCTAAACTGCCAAAGATGTGGAACCCAGGAATCTACGATGCACCTCCTCTTCCATTGCCCATTCGCTCGAGAGGTTTGGGCAAAAATCCCTTTCGATAAACCATTTGATCCGTCTCTGATTGTCTCCTTGCCTGAAGGAATGTAAATCATTAAAGGGCTAGCCTCACTACCACCGACGGGCTGGGTACTGGCTTGCTCTTCCCATGGATCTCTAGGAATCAACTAATCTTCAACAATAAGGCTTTCTCTGCAGATGAGACGGTTCTTAAAGTGATTCCAGAGATATAAGAACGTGTAACAACCAATTAAACTACCCCCTCCAACAAAAGGAAGCTCTCGTGTAACTCAAGCCCAAGACCAAAGGTTGATTACCTGCTTCACGGATGGCGCTTGGCGGGCTGAATGTAAAGTTGCAGGTGTAGCCGGAATTTTAGCAATCAGAACAGCCTTTCAACATGCGTTGGGGCTTCACCTATTGAGAATCTCGACCATTTGGATTCTCTCCAACTGATCCAATCCATTGATGCCAAAACTCTCATCTCCGAAGTGCATGGAATCCTTTAAGATATCGCTATCTTAGACCATGATTATTGGTGGTCTCTTAGCCCATTTCTTACCCCGAAACTTATTAAAAATAAATCATGATTGTTAGATAGGAATGAGAAGCATGAGAATAAATGGTTATTTAGGAATGAAAAGCATAAGAATGAATAGTTGTTAGATAGGAAGAAAAGCATAAAAATTGGTTAAATGTAAAATTTATTAAATTTTTTTAAAAAAATTGGTTAAGAGACTCATATGGGTATGCACCAATAAAGGATAGAAATTTTTTTTTTTTGATTTAAGTCTCTAAATTTTAGTTAATTCATAAAATATTTATAAGAGACCCTTAAGGGTATATACCAATAATCATGCCCTTAGTTTCTTCATTTGTCTCTGTTTCTTTCCATTTCGTTCCTCGGGCTAAAAACTCTCTTGTTGATTCTGTAGTAAAAAAGGCCCTTAACAATATGCTTGTATGTTTGGGGTAATTGCCTTTATTAAGTATATTTTGGTGTACACAAAAAAAAAAAAAAGTTACAAAATATTATATGGTGAATCGATCTCCTTTTTATAATAAATAGCTTTCAGGCAATGATCTATGGTTGTTTATAGGGATGCTTTAGAAAAGCCTAAAATTGTTGAATAAACAACATACATTATACTTTTGGTGAATTTATGGTTATCAAAGGTATTACATTCCCCTTGGACAAAATGCGAAGCAAAGCTCTTTGGCGCCCACATAATATTTTTCTGGCCAACAAACACCCTTATCATATACATTGGAGCAGCACCAACTGTCACCGTCGTAGATACAAGAGGGATTGCTATTGTTCGGCGCCGCTGTCTCTCCAACATCCATTGTGCCGCCTACGCATGATTTGAAACACAAATCAAACTAATTTGACATTAGAAAAATGAAAGCAAAGAGACTAATATGAGGAAAGACCTATACGTACATTCATGCAGAGCGAAGAGTGAGATCATGGCTATGCAGATTAGAGCTACATGTGATGATTTCATGGTTTGGCTGTCTTGAAAGGGATATGTTATGATGTTTGTTGTCTTATTGAGTTCTTGTAACTTTTACATACAAAACTAAATCAATAAATAGATAAATTTTAATTAGGATAGTAAATAATTTAGATAAATAGTATTTTTGATTTTCAAGATTTCGGTCATTATTTATGTATCTCGGCCAACTTTATCTATACTAAGCAATTTGGCTGGTAATTTTTGATTTTGGAAGCTTATGCCTTAATCCTTATGTGTTTGATTTTTCTCCTTTTTGGTGCGTGACTAATCAGAATCTCAATTAACAGCAATGATTTTTTGGAGAAATTTAGCTAAAATAGTGAGATTTGAAATCAAATTGTCCTATTATGACTTAGTAATCTCAAATTGGTGGATTATACTTTAACTTGGAAGTCTGATTTTATCCTCTTAAATTTGAAAATTATAATTTTGTTATATTATTTTTTGGTTTACTATATGTTTTTAATTTAAAAAAAAAATTAATATGTTAAAAGGTTCAATTTTAATCTTTTTCTTAAAACTCTTTTTCGTCCTCTCCCTCTACACAACTATGCTTCTCTTCTCAGGCAGAGTATTGTTGTCTCTAATGTTTTTTTCTCCCGCGAGTATCATTTGTCAGTCCTTATTTTGTGTCCCAGTTGTTTTCTCCTTCTCCTCCACTTCCTTTGTTTTCTCTCGTTCTCCTTTTACTCCTCTTCAGGACAGGCCCTGTACTAAAACCCGTAAAGCTAGGGCTTTAGGTGCAAAACTTTATAGGCATTTTAGAGGTGTCAAATTCATATACATCCTTTAGTATAGTGGTTTAAGTTTTGTGTGTTTATACACGGTGTTCTCAACCTCATTGCGATCTTGCTGGAAGCGAGAGGCTATCAAAGAGTAAATAAACTGGAGAACGTTTAAAGGAGACATAGGTATCAAATTTGGTTTTTTTTTTTTTTTTTTTTTTGCTTTGTAAACTGTTATCTTTACAAGCATTTTCTTTTGCAATTAAACTGTTATCTTCATAACCAAGAAGAACCAAACCACACTAGCTTGGCAAAAAGTAAATAAACAAAAGGACCGTACTACGTACAACACATTTTGGTTGAGTTAACATAGATCTGATAAGAAGAACATTCTAAAAAGGGGAGCAGTGGTAAAAGAGATACTGATAAATGACATGGGGAAGGAGATTATTAAAAAAAAAAAGATTTTGTAAATTATTCAGTTTTTAAATTAGATATTTTCTTAGATTTTGCTAATTGAATTTGACGGAATTTCGTAAAATATGAATTTTAAGCAGGATATAATAAAGAAATATAGATAGAATATAAATTTACCATGTTAAACATAGAGAAAAACGTAAAATATAAATCACATAATTAGTTAAAATACAGATAAATGGACGAAATTTACTGAAACTTATTCTACTAAAATTAAAATGTAGACAAAAAGTTGGAATATGCATTTTAACAATGAGTATAAGATAGAACAAATGGTAGAATAAATCAAAATGTTTTATGACAAAATTAGAATATAAACAAAAGTTTAGAATATGTATTTTAACTAAATCAAAATATAGAATAAATGTTAGCATATGTATTCTAACCGAAGATAAAATATAGAACAAAGATAAGAATAAAAGAGAACACATTTTACGGCATGTTAGAATATATAGAAAATTAGAACATTGCATTGTAAATAATGTAGAACTAAGTAAAATTTAGAATACAAATTCTAATTAAAATAATTGGTAGAATACATATTCTAAGTCATAATGAAAATATTTTTATTAGATTATATTTTTTAAAACATAAGATGAAAATATATATTTTTTTGAACTCGTTCTTTTTCCTTTTCTATATTTCTGATTTTTTTTTTTAATTTTTAATTTTTTGGAATCTAAAAGATGGATAACATAGTTTGGTATTGCCAAAAATTAAGAAAAACTTAATTTGACAATTTGATTTTAAATCTCACCTATTTAGCTAAATCTCTCTTGTATATAAAACAAAAACAAACAAAAACCTGAATTAGTATTTTCATATTTCATGTTTAATTTAATCGGGAGAAAAAGAAAAGTTTGTCACTCTCAAAAAATTTAATAGCGGAAGATAATTGGAACATGGATCGATGATGTCGTTGACATTCCATGGTTGGTTGAAATAAAAATGCTGTATCAAAATATGGGCACATGTCTGTCTTGTTCGGTTGTTCCCATATTTTATATGCAATTTCTTCTCTCTCTCTTTCACGACGTTCTGGTCTTCTTCAATCGTAGTTTGACAATCCGTTTCTTTTGTCTTTCTCTCGTTCAGGTGATCATTAATCTCTGGGTTTGCTCGTAGTTTTTTTTATTTTCGAAGCTTATGTGTTTGCTTTTTTCTTCTTTTTGCTATCTGAATCTCATTCAAAGGTTATGAAACAAGGTTTTGAGTGATTAAGTTTCGTCATAAAGTTTGTGCTTTACACGTCTTTGTGCTAACTTTGTTTTTGTCTGTTCAGATCCTTTTTACCTTTAAACTATAAAAATGCAACTTTTAAAGATTTATGGTCCCTTTTCCATGATATTTGAGTTATTATTAGTAGAGAATCTCACCTTGCTTCGGAATTAAGCAAATCCATGTCTTCTTTTTTTTTTTTGGTTCTTTTCGGATCGCTATTTAATTGCAGTCTCTGTCTCTTCTCTTTCAGGAGCTCATGATATATTATAGTTCTTATATATAGTCCTCAAAGTGTGTTCTTGATGCTGATGTAAAAGCTCTTTAGGTTTGACGAATACTTCATTAGATTTGTTTCTTTGTTTTTGGGAGGATTTAGAAGATGTCTCAAACTGCTCGTAATACCGGAGAGGTTACGCTAGGCAGTGAAGTTGTGCCATCGTCTCTTGTGGAGGTTGCTCCGATCCTTCGTGTAGCCAATGAAGTAGAAGCTAGTGACCCCCGTGTTGCTTACTTATGTGAGTTGAATTAATGTAAATTTCTCGTGATGATGTGATTATCTCAAAAGATCTTGAAACAAAATCCTTGGTTGCTTTTCTCAGGTCGTTTTTATGCGTTTGAGGTGGCACACAAGCTTGACCGCACAGGAAGTGGACGTGGTGTTCGCCAGTTTAAGACTGCGCTTCTTCAGCGGTTAGAACAGGTGAATATCATCACTTCACTTACTCTGCTTAAGTTTCATTTTCATGATTTATGTGTCAAGTTTAATTACCTTATGTGTTGAACTTGTGCAGGATGATGAAAAAACTCGTGCAGGAAGCCTGAAAAGAGATCCATGCGCAATGCGAAGTTTCTATCAAGACTACTACAAGAGATATATCCAGCCATTGCTAGACGCTGCTGAAAAAGCTGACAGGTTTGTGTTTGATGGAACTGTTTGTTCGGATCCGTGTAATCTATCTTTCTGTGTCATTCATTCATAATTAAAAAGTTTGTTTTGCTTGTAGTGTTCAACTTAAAATGGCATATCAAACTGAATCTATTCTCTTTGAAGTCTTAAAGGCTGCTAACGGAGGGCAAGTGGCTGATGAGGTGAAGCTGATAGTAGATTATGTCTTGTTAAATCTCTTACTTTTGTTCTTATAGGTCTTTTTAGCCAACCTTTCATGGAAAAATCTTAGATATTCTCTTGAATTGGGTTATAAAATATTAGCTCACTTGTTTCTCTCTTTTCTTTTTTTTTGGTGGTAGATTTTGAAAGCCCACACAAAGGTTGAAGAAAAAAGGCAGATTGTGTGTGCCTTAGATGATGATGAGGTAAAGCTGATAGTATATTATGTCTTGTTAGATCTCTTACTTTAGGTCTTTAGCTAAGCTTTCATGGAAACATCTTGATATTCTCTTGAATTGGTTTATCAAATTATTGGCTCACTTGTTTCTCATTTTTTTTCTTTCTTGGCGGTAAATTTTGATATCCCACACAAAGGTTGAAGAAGAAAGGCAATTTTTTTGTGCCTTAGATGACGATGACGACATTATTGGTGGATATCTTGCTCAGCAATCAATTGGAATTCAAAAGTCCAAATTGAGAGAAGAAAATGTTGATCAAACATCTCTTCTTATCAACATCTTGGAAGAAGGAAATAAGCAACTTTTAGAGGAATTAAAGAAGCTGAATGCACAAAGACAACATCTTTTGGATATCCAAAGGAAGAATTCCAAATTGAAAGAACGTAAAGAAGAAAATAAAATTCTATTTAAAGACTTGAATTCTATACAAAATTTGAATATTCGTGCATATATACAAGCTGAACAAACACGAATTTTAGAAAAGCGGATTGGTAAACAAAAATATGAAGAAGTCAATTCATCATCTACTTCATTTGAATAATATTTTAAAATTTGGGTGTATCCAAAATAAGTTAATCAGATTATTAATTTAGTAATCTTTGTTGTATTTTATCTTAAATTTGCTATTTTTATGTATTTTAAAATTTAAAAGCTAATATTCAATGTAATTTTTATTTAATATTTTTCTGTTTCTAAATAATAAAATTTTTAGGATGTTTACAAATATTAAGAAAATATATTCAATTTTGAAAATAAATACATGATTTTTCATGATTAACACTTTTTAATTAAGTTTAAACCAATAAAATTCAAAATTATTTTTTCATAAATTTAAAATTTATCATTTATATTTAATAAAAGTGCATATAAATTTTTTTAAAAAAATCTATTTTTTAAACACAGTTTCTTCTTAAAAAATATTCTTTCAAAACCAAATAGAGTATATATTATTGTTGTATTTTAAATTCTTAACAATTAAAATAACTAAATTAATTATTTATAGTTTGAAATAAAAAAACATTTAAGTATTAGATATTAATATATAATATTTGATCATGTAGTAAATAAATAAAAAATTCTAAAATGAAAAATGAATAATATTATTGTTTTTATCTCTAATCTTACGTCATTTTTTTAGAAATAAGAATAATTTTTGTTTTGTTTTTGTTTTTGTTTTTGAACACAAATTTTCATGAAAATTTCAAAAGATAATCCAAGTTATAACTAATTGGCCTGATACTACATTGAATTGATTAAAAAACACAAAAACAAAGTTAAAGGAGATAAATTAATACAAGTGTGAGATATGCTTATAGGTTTGAAGACAATCAGTAAGATCTTTCAGCCAAAACCCTGCATTGATTATTCAACAGAGCTGTTGATAGTTGAGATTGATATTGACGTTGAAACATCTGAAAAATTGGAGTTGACCAAAGGCAGAGAGTATCACCAATGGTAGTAAGATTCGCTCCAAAGCTAAAGAAGATATTTTTTATTTATCGGGTGAGGTGATTTCTTCTCTATAGAGTAACTAACCGTGTTTTTTACCAAATTGAGTTTTGAAGACAGGTTCTTCCCTATTTTATTCTCACGGTAGGATGAAAAGACCAGAGGAAGTGCATAATCGAGTGCAATTTGGACATAATAAAATCAAACGTCATAAAAAGTTAGAAATTAGCGGTCTTAACTTTGAGCATTACGAAGAATTCCTTGCTGATGCTGTAAAAAAGGTGGAGAACAGTGACTTTAGACTTCACCATGTTGATGAATCCCTCACTGAAAATTTGTTAAAAAATCAACCTCTCCAAACAGAAACTCATGTTGAGGAGAAGCTCCGCCAGACAGGGTCGGAAGGGCTAGGTGGTGACGACCAAGGCGCTCCAAATGCAACCACCGCCCCTTTGACCCAAAACCAGACCAAAAAAAAATCAGTGTTCTCGAAATGCCAATAAAATAGAGAAACAAAATGGATAGAAAAAAGGAAAAACAAAAAAGAAAAGGGAAAATTTTTGTTTTTCGTAGGAAGAAAACATTTTTTCATTAATTCGTTAGAATATAAAGAATATAAGGAATAATATGAGATTTATATTTTTAAAAATTGATAAAAGTTTCTTAATTAATATAAAATTTTGAAGAATAACAAATTCATCATATTTATATTCTTAAAATATGATCACTAATTGAAATAAAAAAACTCAAAATCAAACGATGTAATAAGATATCTTAAGGTTAACCAAACATTTTATTAAAATATCTTCATTTCTGTTCATAAGCTTTATTCAAATACTTTTAATTTTTTGATCGGTTCCATTTGGAAATATTTTAATTCTTCGATTTGGTTATTTCAAAATTGTTTAGGATAAAATTTGATTCAAAATTATCTAAAAACTCAAATTATTCCGAACTCAAATTATTCCGAACTCAAACTCAAAAAACTACCAAACCAAAAGTATTCCGAATTTTTTTTTTTTTTTTTTTCATACTGACTGACATTCTTGCATTTCTAAAGAATACAAAAAAAAAAAAAATCCCATCGAACGGTTCAGATCTCTTTCCGTATTAATAAATCCAAGGGTTATGGTTAACTTTGTTCACAACTCCTTCAAAGGTTCCATTTTTGTTTTCTTTCTTTCATTTCGTCCATCACAAATCAAAAACTCTGAAAATCGGTCACTTCAAAACTAAGGAGCGGATCGCTCGATAGAGTTCCTTTAATCTTAACAAAAAGGTAAATTATTCTCTGATCAAAAGACAGAATCTTTGATGTCTTTGCTTTCTCAGAAATTCTTGTCTAAAAGCTTTATACTTTGTAAATTTTCTATCTTTTTAACTCCAAATCTCATATACTTGAGGAACCATCAAAAATCGAATTGGGTTTTCTTCAAATCGTCAGATTTTTTGGAAACTACAATTAAAGTTTGGAAATTTTTGTTTCTTTGTTTAGGTCTCTGAATAGTTTTAGGTGTTGTAATGGATCAGAGAAAAAGGAATATGACAAAGAAAGTGAGGAGATTGGGTAAATATGAGGTTGGTCGTACGATAGGTGAAGGGACTTTTGCTAAGGTTAAGTTTGCGAGGAACACAGACACTGGAGAGAATGTAGCTATCAAAATCATGGCTAAGAGTACTATACTTAAGAACAGGATGGTTGATCAGGTACGGTTCTGTAGTGTTTTTTTTTATATAAATGAAGGTTTCTCCGTTAATCTTTATGTGGTCTTGTATGTTGTTGAAATCCAGATAAAAAGAGAGATATCTATAATGAAGATTGTACGACACCCTAACATAGTCAGGTTGTATGAGGTATGTATATGTTTTCCCCATGTTTGTCTTTTAAGTTTGCATCATTTTCAATCTGATGATACTTGGTTCTTATGTTGTTTGTTTCCGGATTTAGGTCTTGGCAAGTCCTTCGAAAATATATATCGTTTTGGAGTTTGTGACAGGAGGAGAGCTCTTTGATAGAATTGTAAGTTCTTTCATACTTTGTGTGCTTTCTTACAAGCTTTCCACTTTAGTATTCGGCTTTTTTTCTAATCTTGGATGTGTTGTCTTCATGGAGGTTCATAACGGGAGGCTTGAAGAAAGTGAGTCTCGAAAATACTTTCAACAGCTTGTAGATGCTATTTCTCATTGTCACTGCAAGGGTGTTTACCACCGTGACCTTAAAGTATAGCCATTTTTGTTTCTGTTAACTAATTTTCCTTTTAGGATATATCTACCTCTTCATTGTGTTGTAATCCAGACTTTGACATCCGTGTGTCATTATGATATTTCAGCCAGAAAATCTTTTGCTTGATATTAATGGAAATCTGAAGGTTTCTGATTTCGGACTCAGTGCATTGCCTCAGCAAGTAAGTGATCACATCTCTGCTTCAGCAGCCAAGCCTCTTTGTTCGTTCGAATTCTTTTTAGCTTTCTCATTCATTTGTTAAATGTACTGGATCAGGGAGTAGAACTTCTGCGCACCACATGTGGAACTCCGAACTATGTAGCTCCTGAGGTACTTAGTGGCCAAGGTTACGATGGTTCAGCAGCAGATATTTGGTCTTGTGGGGTTATTCTTTTCGTTATTATGGCTGGATTTTTACCTTTTTCTGAGACAGATCTGCCAGCATTGTACAGAAAAGTAAGTAACATCGTTTTCTTGGAATTGCATTATTCAACATGCTTTCTTTGAATACTTGTTGTGTCTTTTCCCAAACCTTTTGATTGATTTGGTCTTGAAACTCTAACTTTAGATTTTAATCATCATTACTTTTCTACAGATTAGTGCAGCAGAATTTTCTTGCCCACCGTGGTTTTCTGCAGAAGTGAAGTCTTTAATACATAGGATTCTTGACCCCAATCCCAAAACAGTGAGTATTTTGCTTTGTTGTCTCCGAGCTTTCATGTTTGCTGTTGTTATCTAAAGTTTTAGTAATTTTTTGTCTGCTTATCTATGGTTGTTTCCCAATTAGAGCAGCGTATTCAAATTCAAGGAATTAGGAAAGATCCTTGGTTCAGATTAAATTATATGCCTACCCGAGCAAGTGAAGAGGGGGAAGTAAATTTGGATGATGTTCGCGCAGTTTTTGATGGAATTGAGGTTGGTCGTCCCGTCTTTATTGTATCATGCTCTTTGGTGGTTCCTTTTAAATGTTAAGATCTTTTAGGATCGTTAAGATCTACTATTTTATTCAATAGCTAAACTAAACTAAACCTTAACGCATATTTAGAAACTTTTAACTTAAACTTAGGCTCTTGCTCTTCTGAAACTGGTAATTACATGCTTTGAGAAAAACACATCTGCATGTGTCTTAGCTCAAGTTACTTTTGCTTGCCTTGCATTCATTTTGACCTCTTAGTTGCACGTGTTCACAGGGCAGTTATGTAGCGGAGAATATAGAGAGAAAGGATGGGGGACCCCTGATGATGAATGCCTTTGAGATGATTACCTTATCACAAGGCTTAAATTTATCAGCACTATTTGACAGGCGACAGGTAGTACCTGATTTTCTATTATTGGTCATAGAGATACTTATGGTGTTAACTTTCGATGCTGTGTTATAGTTTTATAACAACTATTAAGTTCATGAGAGAATTGGTTGCTTGGCATTAGTAGGTGGAAATGGAATCCGAAATGCTCCTTCCATATTGGTTGCTGATCATTTTGATCTCGCTCTCGCAGGATTTTGTGAAAAGGCAAACTCGTTTTGTTTCTCGAAGGGAGCCTAGTGTGATCATTGCTAATATCGAGGCTGTAGGGACCTCAATGGGTTTTAAGGCTCATACGAGCAACTTCAAGGTAACTTAATCCTTATTTATTTACTTATCATCATTACTATGAGGCATTTCTTCTCAAAATATGTACTGTAGCAAAATCAATGAATAGATGGTTGCCAAGGAAATTATGTTTATATCTCTCGCGTTCGTAAATGGAAGATCTAGCGTAACATTTTCAGTTATCTGGTGTTGAACAGACGGTAGAATTGCTATGATTTGTTGCAAATTGTTTCTTAAGTATGCACTTTATGTGTTAAACAGACAAGGCTCGAGAGATCACCTTCAATCAATGCAGGGCAATTGGCTGTTGTGATAGAGGTTATTATCGCTTCTTTTGACTATAATCTTATTACTTTCTTTTGAATCCTCAATGAAAATTAACCTATATGCATGCAGATTTACGAGGTGGCACCATCGCTGTTCATGGTAGACGTTAGAAAAGCTGCTGGTGAAACTCTTGAATATCACAAGGTTTGTGTGAATACTATCCAATATCAAACAGTAATTGCATTATTTAAGAAGAGTGCAACATTGTTATTTGTGTTGCGGATTTAAGAACCTTATATCTTGTTGATTTTGTGGTATTCGCAGTTCTACAAGAAGTTATGTGAAAAACTGGCAAATATAATATGGAGAGCAACAGAAGGAATGCCAAAGTCAGAGCTTTTCAGAACAATCACGTTTTGATCTCACTTTCTCAGCTTCATATCAACAACCACTGAAGTCGAATAAAAATGTAGATTCGTGTTGTAAATATTATTCACGAAGATGGGAAGATTTTCTTCTCGAGGTTGTATTCTAATCTTATTATGCTTTATGGCCATTGGCTCAAATCCATTCTGTGTATGTATGGGTATGGCACATACTTCTTGTCGATACTTGTTCTGAAAAGAAAGAGTGGTGGTAACAAAATAAATCTTTTGGATACTTTTACTCGTCTAGAAACTCTCCGATATAAAATCATAATATTGAACTGTTCAGTCTTGAGATCTCTTATGTCTAAATCTTTTACTTGGCGCTCAAACAACCTGTAAACTTGCAGCCCATACAACTCTGGAGGTGGCATGAGCCTATACTCTTGCTCTCTTACCATTAAAGAAGACTTTCTTACATGATGCGACCTTGGCTGATCCAAGCTGTCCTTTCTCTCTTTCTTAAAAGGCCTTTCAAATGGCCCGGCACAAATGGATAGTGGGCCGGCCCAATTCATAAAAATCTAAGGGTTTTTGTTTTTTGTTTTTTTTTACGAATCTAAGGGTTTTTGTTAATTTGGGGATTTCTCAACACTCAACGTTCGAATTAGAAGATGAAAGAAATCAAATTACTTTAAAGAGTTCTCTTCCTTTTCCTTCACGTTTTCTCTTCTTGGAGATTGGGTTTTTGAGCAGTATCGAAGGACGAGTTAATGTAAGTCTCTCTCTCAACCTAAGTATGGTTGTTTTCTATTCACTAATGAAAGAAAGAGTTGTCACAATAGGAATATTGAGTTGGTGTTAATTAGTGCAGACAAAGACAATTTCATTGTTCCTTGTAAAGGTTTGGCCTTTTTCTTCTTCTGGATCTGGGTTTTGAAGCTGTGTCAATCCCCAAATGTAATTGCTGTGTTTGAAAGTCCAAATTTTTCGAGTTAATTGCATAGTGAATCTTGTTGTCCTGATTGAGATACATAGAACTCTGCTTCTGCTGCTTTCTGATGTGTAACAACTACACTTGCTAGAGATACGATCAGTGTAAGAATTAAGTGGGCAAAGTTTCTCTGTTCACTATTGAAAGAAAGAGCAAGTCTTCTCTTTCTTGCCTTTCTTCTATGTTTGTATGGTTGCTTGTATTCATTCATACATGGGTGTTATATTGATGCTTGTGAAGGGTGTTCGACCCTTTTGGATGTTAAGTGGGTTTTGCAAGTTTCTCTCTTTGGAATCTCAAAAGTTTTTAACTTTGGTGATGCTTTCTCTTGGCTAAAATTATAATTGGTTCGTAACTTGGCTACTATAGGTTAAGTCGGTGCACATCAGTCACTACAGGCGAAGAAGATATTGTGAGACCTTAACACGCTACACGTATGCTTATTTCAAGAAGCTAGACTACTTCTCCACCCAATGTAAGTTTTGCATTTTTAAAACTATTCTTTTTCTCTTCTTAATTATCTCTTCTTTAGTTAACTTTCTCTACGAGCTCATAGCATATTCGGGTCCAAGTATTTTGGATTCCAACTGTTAGTGTTTGATGATAGCCATTCTTTTTAGTAACTTGATGTGTTGCGTGTTCTTAGAGTATGTTGGTAACCTATAATCTCGTCTTATTCCTTTGTAATCTGATGAATCTCTTGTTTCATGCTTTCTAAGAAGCTGCTCTCATTCTTCTTCACCTCCATACTGGTAGCTGACTTTGTTGCTTTGTTTGGTTCACTCACGAATGGGTTTATCGTCAAACTCTTTAAGCTTGCTCTTGTTTGTGATATTTGATTTGAACCTGTGGACAGTTTGTATTATTGTATACTGTTTTGTCATGTGAATGTTGTTTGTGATTCTTGTTCTTGGCGTGTTTGTCTCAGACTACGTAAGCTATTCATACAACAAGGTTAACATAGGAGTCTTCTATAAAGACTGTTAATTTAGCAAAACGGAAAGGAAAAACCATTATGAACCGTAGAAAAAACTGGAAGCTTGTTCCCGTTAATGAAAAGGCGCAAAAGAAGAGCAAGCCGCATACTTCAGGTGAGATGTCAAACATTCAATCTTGAACCTTTACGTTCAAGTGAAGAGGCTCTATTACGAACACATTGAATCCTTGATTTTGAGTATTATCTCTTTGGGAATGTTACGAGAATTTTGGAGTCTTTGCTTCCTTTCTCTCCATGAACTAAAATTTATGTTTTCTTGGTGCTTAATATTTTTGTTTCTTTAATTCTCATGCTTTTTTCTTTGTGCATGTCAGGGACGAATCTTTCTCTGTTTAAGAGAGATATCGATGAACTCATAGACGAGTTTGTAGAGGTACTTTTATTTATTTTTTTCTCCACCTTTGTTAGTTATTTCAAATTCTTCCAAGGCTTTCAACTTGTTGAGTCTCTGGTTTTACTTTTAGGGTGATTTGACAACAGTTGCTGATATGAAGAGTGTGTGGCTATCTCGAAAGTTTTCTTATATATATGAAGCCTTTCCTAACACCAACTTAGCCTTTTTCATTCAGTCACTATATGCTCATACCATTGGTACGTTTAGGTCTAATTTATGGCTTTTTGGAGCATTCGGAATAAATTATCCATTGCTGTCTGTATTTCACATTGTGCATGTTTCCTTATGTCTACAGGTCACATGGTTAGTATTGATTCTTTTTCACGGAGACTTGGAGGTCTTTACTGTCTCTATTGCCTTCATGAGACCCAACCTTTTAAACCTAAGTTCCGGATTTATATCTCACTTCGTAAGTGTTCTTAATCTGTTGTTTTGGGTATCTTTATAATGAGTACAAAACAACTTAGACCATTTTTAACCATTAAGCCTAAAATGTAAAAGCTGCTACAATTTGATTCATTACATTAATTGGCTTTTGCTGTTTACAACAAAGTTTCATATTCTCACTGAAAGCAGTTCTTTTTTAAAGTCTCATTACCGTTATTACATAGTTGACTTGTACGGTTCTAATTTTCCAGAAGAGCTTGGGAAGTTTAGGGACCTTATAGTTGAGGCGAGAGACAAAGGTGTAGAGATAGCTACTGCTGTGGCGAAACAAATGCTTGACAAAAACGTGTTTATATTTGGAGCTGTGGACTTTGATGAAGCGTCTACAGCCGAGAAACTTCATCAATCAAATGAGCTACAGAACGCACTTGTGCGGTGTGCCTATAGAAGGTATGTCATTTTCTCAAAAGTTTTTTCTGAAGACTAACAAATCGTAAATAAATATAACCTTAGTAGTGATATTTCTCTCGTCTTGACTTGAACAGATTAACCTCTGACACCGAGATTGAGCAATTTATTCGTTTGGATATGGTGAGTACGAGATACCTAATCTCTTAAATATTTACATTTCCGGGATTTGCTTATTTGGTGATATCTATTGCTCTTTGCTTAGGGGATTGAGGACAAAAGAATATAGACATATGTCCAACAGTTTGACTATTTACTTTACTAAATTGTTCTATATTACCCTTGTTGCTTTTGTGCTTATCAGGGTAATGAAGTTGATCAGAGTTCCCTACATAACCTGTGTAATGCATATGCAAAGGCCAAGAACCGAGCAGTGAAAAGTATGCATGACTTTTCATTTCTCTTAAATTATACTATTGATGTTATTTCCCTTTCGTCTCATCTCTGAAAGAATAAGATTGTAAAGTTGATTTGATATCGAACTCTGAGATTTTAAGCATGTGTAGTAATGTATTGTATGAGAAGTTAAGTTCATTATGTTTATATCGCTTAATTGTTTGGTAATGTTAAGGTGCAGGAGAAATAATGGAGATTGAGGACATAAAGCACATAGCGGAAGAGAAAGAGTTGATGGGAGAGAGAGTGGAGAAACTGAAAGAGGAATGGGATTCGCAAAAGCTTTCATTTTATGAGAAAACGAAGCTTGATGGTCTTGCTACAACACAGAAACTTCTGAAAAATGTTGAACATGATGAAGACGATGGGTTTGATGAGCTTGATCGCCTACTTTCTGAGAGCTGATATCAGCCATTGCAATCAGAGGTCAAATTTTTATGGATGCCCGCTAATGAAAATGCTCTCTATAGACATGGCATTCACAGGTTAGTTTAGCGCCGATCAAACTATGTACCAAATGTTTATCTTCTAGCTTGACAAAGTAATTTTTGTTTATCAGGTCATATCAGATCAGGGGAAAGAGATCACCGTGAAGGGACAAGACTCTTTGTGGTAAAAAATCTTAGAACAGTTAGGAAGTAACCATTTACGCATACTTGTAGTTCTCTATCAAATAGTTTTGTTCCTAATATAGAATATTTCACCAGACCCTGCATCCATTATCTTGTTTAGAGGAATTTAAAAACGTTAAAAGTATAGCTTAAATAGTGATTTTGAAAAAGGAAAAAAAAGCCGTTGATTGGTCGGTCTTTAAAAAGCCTTCTTCTACTCAACTTTCAAGCCCACCGCAACTAATTCAACTATCCTCTTCTTGGTACCAAAACGAGCAGGCGCTTCTAAGATTTCAGACTTTCGTCCTATATCTCTTGCTGCAACACCGTCTATAAAGTGATCTCCAAACTTCTTGTTAATAGATTGAAACCGCTCCTCCCTAATATCATCCTGAAAAACAAAACAGCTTTTGTGAAGGGAGAAAACTCTCCTCTAGCTACTGAAATTGTAAACGGCTAAAGCCGTGGACAGACACCTTAAGATGGGAGTTTATTCAAGGCAATGGACGTCCCAGACCTCTATCTGCATTGCCTACATGGCTGTGCGTCTTCACGGGAGAGTTTTTTTTTTTTCCTTTTTCTTTTCTTCTTCAAGGGTCGACGCATATGCAACGTAAGTACCAGCCTTCCTTGCAAGAGGCAAATGTGAAAGAAGAAGCGGCGGAGAGAGCTCGCCCTTGCGGTTGTGCTATGGGAGAGCATAAATTCTCTGGTAGTCGGAGTTGTTTCTACCATTCAAGACGACGCTGCTGCTACTGTAAGAAATCTGCATAGACAAGAGATATAAGAATCGCTGATCAAGTGAAGATGGATCTAAATAAGAAAGCACAGAGTCTGAAGATAGTTTCCGACTCTGTTATAGAGTCGCAGAATCTATTAAGATGCGACTTCATCCCCTCTTGGAATTGGGAACTTAATAGCGATGATTGTAGTCAAAGGTTTGAAACAGAGCAAGTAAATATAGTTGCAGAGAAAAACAAAGAACACAATACTGTTTTGGGCAATTGATATTTGCTCCTTTTTTTCCCGGCTTTACATAGATATATAAAGGGAACGAAACAGACTCTACTCCTACACTTACGAAAAAGTTGTGGATCCCTGAGCCCATTTCCTCTTATTGACTCGGCAAGAAAATGAGTGCGTATCTCATGTCTCGCTTCAACCCTTCTCTTTGCAGGTTTTTCTGGTTTGAATTGATTAAGCTGAGAAGCTTTCCCAATCGACTTTCTGGTTCACTTCTGGTTCTGATCTAATTACATGGTTCAGTTATGAAATAGGTCTTTTTATTGAGTTTTTTTTTTTTTTTTTGAAAAAGAGTTCTTTATAAACTATAAACAAAAATTGGGCCTTTAGTGGGGACTGTAACCTATCTTCTTTTCTTTTATGCTTTCGATAGAATAAATAAATACTTAAATATCATGGAATGTATAGCGATCGTAATTGTATAGTTTGAGTAAATAGAGGCTCTTATTTGAATATATATCATTATATTGTGTAAATCGCCTCTGTGAATAAGACATCAGAAACATTCTTCACCACTAATCTGGTGATCCGAAAGTATTCTGCTGTGATGTTGGAATCTATTTTTGACTAAATGGTTTTGCCACGGGCATGGAGTCACGGACCAATAGCGTTTGTCTTTTTGTTGGCTTTAGCAAATATAACCGTGAAATTAGGGATCGTTCTCGTCCGTCTATTTTGTGAATGAGGCCATACATCACAATAATACTTCCTATTTTCTCGCTTTTTATGTTTTTAAAAATAAAAAATAATGACTGTCCGAATTAATCTACGTTTATTCACAAAGTTATGGTTTTATTTCATTTATGTACCTTGGACCTTTTTTAACTGGTTATTATATAATGGAATATAAGGAATAAATGGGATAAAAAAGTGGAATGGAGTTCCATTCATTCATAAACGTTCGTTCTGGAATAAATGGAATGGTTTTTTTTATTAGAATGATCAAAACAATTTGTTTTTTTCTTTGTGGAATCAATGGAATAAGTGGAATAGTTTTTTATTTTCTTTCATTGTAAATGGTAACCATTTTATATAAATTTCTGAAATCCTCAATATATTCCACATAGTTTTATTCATAAAATTTATAATCCAGTTACAGCCAATATATTAGAATATTATCATCATCGAACTTATTCACAGTTCCTTATCATATAAAATATTACTAATAAATTGTGTATTAAATTTATTTCATCATAAGTATTATAGCTGATAGCAAATTATAAAAAACTACTAGTTTCTAGTTGTTTCTTCCTTCTTTCTCCGTCATCACATTATTTCTCTACCATTTGTTTTATTGTTTTTTAAAAACTCTTTTTTTGTTATTCGTTTCTCCACAATCTCAATCTTTCGAAGAATTAACTTTCAAGGAAAGTCTAATTTTTTCAAAAAAAATAAAGATCTAAAAAAATGGGTGACAACAATTGTAGAGAGAGGCATAGATTTAGTTAAATGGTTTTTGACACAAAAACAAAGTTTTGGCTTCATTTTTCTTAGCATCTGCTAGAACGTATTTACAATTTCACACTAAAGAATTTGTGAGTGCGTGAAGTAAAAAATAGGCGGTGAACTCGGAAAAATATTTGAAGTAGGAACGAGTACCGAATTCTATGTCGCATGAGCGAATCGTAAAGAGAATTATCATAACCGTGGCATATTTGGCTGTGTCGACGAGATTTACGATGGAGAAACAAAAATTATAGAAGTAATTGTAGTTTTTTGTTTGAACATTAAGTAATTGTATTTTGCTACGTCAATTTTTTAAAAGTAAAATATAATGCCAGTACAAAGTTTAAGAATGAATAACGTTGAATTGTTGATATTTTATTAATTTAGAGAGTTATTAATTTATAAACAGATTAGTTATATCAAAATGTAGCTTAAAAACCGAATAAATTTAGTAACCAATGGAGTTATTAATTTATATCATTTTTACTGTATATCATAATTTGTTATTATCTTTTACTTGTATTTTTAACTTTTTATTTAGCATATTAAACAAATTAATAACAAATATTTTATTTAAAAAAGGTTTTTATATCACGCACATATAATATTAAGGAAAAATATTGCGTATTAGATTAGATAAATCTTTGAATATTATATGTAGTTAATTTAGGGACGGCAAGTGCACCGACAAAAAAACTAAGAAGCTTCTGAATGGGTAACCAATGGAGTTATTAATTTATATCATTTTTACTGTATATCATAATTTGTTATTATCTTTTACTTGTATTTTTAACTTTTTATTTAGCATATTAAACAAATTAATAACAAATATTTTATTTAAAAAAGGTTTTTATATCACGCACATATAATATTAAGGAAAAATATTGCGTATTAGATTAGATAAATCTTTGAATATTATATGTAGTTAATTTAGGGACGGCAAGTGCACCGACAAAAAAACTAAGAAGCTTCTGAATGGGTAACCAATGGAGTTATTAATTTATATCATTTTTACTGTATATCATAATTTGTTATTATCTTTTACTTGTATTTTTAACTTTTTATTTAGCATATTAAACAAATTAATAACAAATATTTTATTTAAAAAAGGTTTTTATATTACGCACGTATAATATTAAGGGAAAATATTACGTATTAGATTAGATAAATCTTTGAATATTATATGTAGTTAATTTAGAGCAGGATTAATGGTGATTTCTTAAAAGTTTCTTAACAAATGATATAATATGAAATATTAATTAAATATTACCTAAGTTTTTTAAATTTAAAAAATCCATTCCAATAGTATAGTAAATAAGAAATTTTTGGAGTCAATTTTCCAAATTTAAGAAACTTATCATTAAACAATAATATAAACATATATATACATTCATACTTTATTTAAAAAACTTATATTAAGAATTAACCAATAATCATGCTCTTAGGGACGGCAAGTGCACCGACAAAAAAACTAAGAAGCTTCTGAATGGTGGAAGCTTGCATGCATTTACGAAATTTGGAAAAAGAGAAACCGTCGTAGTTCTATTTTGCAAAAGATCCTCCTCTTTTTTCTTTTTTTGCAAAATATCTTGTAGTGTCAACAAATCAACAAGATTTTTTCCGCTACCCTACTTGTTTTCCTCACATGTGTTCGGATGTCATACCAAATTTTCTTTCACTTCTTTTTTTGGTAAATTGGTAAACATGTTAAGAAAAATAGACAAGCAAACTATTTAATTTCACTTGGCAGTTGGTTCTACTTTGATACGTTTGTACTTTACTTTAGTTTAGTGAAACTAACAAATCCTCAAAGCGTACGATCCAACAAAACAATGTGTTTTATTCAAACAATTAAGAACATCTTTATCGTTTAGAAACAATGAGTTTCTCTCGGAAAAGTGATATTTTAGTTATAAAAATTATTTTTTTTTATTTTATTAAGATTATTGAATCATCAATTTAGAGATAGGTATTAATTAAGTATGTCCAAAATATGTGAGTTTCCAGGCCATAACCGGTGAATTTTCTTTTTTGTTGAACTTTTTAATTTTTTTTCTCTTTTTTGCTTTTTTATTATTTTGTTTTCTTTTAGTTCTGAGATACTTTTAAGAAACTAGAGTTGTGATGCTATAAATTATTATAACAACCAAAAATATTGCACGAGGGGGAACTGGTGAAGGACCGAGTTGTGAATTTAAGAATATAATTATTAGTTAATTTTAAAAATGTTTTTATAATTTGAATAAATAAAAAATAAAAAAAAATAAAAGAGATAGTATCAAAGTTTTTTTATTTCGGACTTTTTGAAAGTGTTTTACATATTATAAAAAAACCAACTTTTTACGTATCACTTTATTATTAGTTTAATTATTATTTTGATTAAAATATTATTATTTTATCTAAGAAAATTATTATAGTTTTATGATAAGCTAATGTTGAAGACCTAAAAGAGATGAAAAAGTGGGTCCCTTACTGACTTGACGGTGCTAATGATACTAGTGTGCGTGCGCCGTGCCTACTAGTGTCCATGATAATTCTAGAACAACATTCATCAATTATTCCACATACATGAAAAATTAAAGATGGGTATAAGAAATTGCATGCATATACTACAATGTATGACAATTATGCACACGATATGATTTGATAAATTATGATAACAAGCATAGAATCAAAGTTTATAATCGTTCGTAAACATCTTTAGTTGTTTATTACTGCATTAGAGTAGATAAATAAAATATTAAAATGTATAATAATAAAATAATTGAAATATTCTGATGTATATTCTGACAAATTTATATTCTTCATCAATGACTGAAGCTCTTTCGCTTAGATCTATCCATTACTATCCAAATCGTACAACTCAACACTTCCTTCAGATCGTTTTCCACTCTGGAAACGAGTAATGAATTCGTCCACACAGTCAAATCTTTTCTGCTTCCTTCAATGGCTTAGCTTCTCAATCTCCCCTCCCATATGTATGATCGGAGCTAGCTAGAGACAAGCTAGCACTGACTAGAGTAATTCTCTTTTGTTATTTTTTTAGAGTCTCGTTAAGAATAAAACAGTCTTTTACCACATTTAAAATAGTTGTATTTTTGTAAATAGTTTAAGTGATCGTATTTTATAAAGTAGTATTGCCAAAATTGTATTTTAAGCAATTTTCAAAATATTTTATGCTTTATTTTTTTTTGGTAAGTTATTTTTTATGCTTATTGTCTTAGTAATTTCTGTTTTACTTTTTATGTTTAAAACCAATAATATATTTTATGTTTTATTGTCTTAGTTTATTCTGTTTTACTTTTATGTTTAAAATCAATAATATATATTATCAAATTAATTACTACGTATTATTAGGCTCTTCTTCTATCCTCTTATTGTCTCTCATTAAATAGAATCGTTCCACCTTTAGTAATCGATTTCATCTGGTGCACGCAGATGTTTTGGTAGCTAGCGCTTAAGGTTTTCAAGTATTAATGGTAAAAAAAGAAAAAGAGAAAGAAAGACACAGATAAGAGGAGTCAGATGAGTGAACTGACTTTTAATTCGCCAATTTAAAGTTGTGAGAATATCTTTAGTCAAAGGAGAAAATTGACTTCTCCTCTATTAAAAACTTTTGTGTATATTATAGTGAGATTTGTTTTTTTTAAACTAAAATACTCTATTTTAATATTTTTTAAACTAAATTATGTGTACCATAATATTTTCTTATTACTTTATGCTATATTTTCTTAGCAATTTCGTTTTACGTTTATGTTTAAAACCAATGATATATATTTGTACCATAATATTTTCTTATTACTTTATGCTATATTTGCTTAGCAATTTCGTTTTACGTTTATGTTTAAAACCAATGATATATATTACCATAACTAATTAGTAAGTAAATTATGTATCAATGGTTAAAAAAAAAGGAAAGGGAAAAGAGAAAGACAGACGTAGATGAGTGGTGGAGTCAAAGGAGATCTAAAACTTTGTTTGTGTTGCTATTGAAAAGGATATGACCTAATTGATTATATGTATATTGTAAAGGACAATATCCTTTTCAATAGGAGGAACACAGAGACAGTTCTACACTTCTTTGATTCCACTCTGACCATTTGAGACATCAGATGGACAAAAGTAAAATCTATTCACTAATCATTGTTAACTGTTCTAAACAACGGCTTATGCTGTGAGTCTGTGGCCAATAATTTTCTTCAAAATCTATACTAGTCAATCTTATAATTGATATACATCATAATCAATTATAATATATTGATGTATTTATAATATATTACAATGTATTTGTTGCATTTGAATTACAATTTATTTATGAGAATTTGCACGTACTCTCTATCATTTTTTAGTTATTTAACAAATTGACCCTTTATTTATTGCATTTGCCAAAAAGGGACGTTGCATGGTGCTATATATAAATAAAAAATCTCTCCCTCTTTAGAAAGATGTACGGACTACACGGAGTAATATAATATAAATGAAGCATTTCTTCGTATTGCGTGTACGAATAATAAACAAATAAAAAGCTTATACAGACTTAATTTTGTGTAGATTTTTTCTTCTCTATTTTTTTTGAGTGAATTTACTGTATAACTATAGAAAAATTAGAATTAATAATCTAACCAAAATGCTTAGAGAAAAATAGAAAGAAATAGAGAAAGAAAAAAATGGAAAATGGTTATTTTTTAATTATATTTTTTATTTGTCATTAACCTAATTTTCCTTTATTTCTTTTGGTAAAAAATTTGTTTTTCTCTATTCTTACTCGTGCGTATATATATATATATATATATATATATATANATATATATATATATATATATATATTATATATTTTGTCTAAATGTTAAGAGTGTCTATAAATTATGTTTAGTAAATCTAAAGTGTTGTATAGTAATTTTCTTTTGTTATTTCAACTTAAAATTATTTAATATAGATACATAAAACATATGTCTTTGTAATAGTAAAAAATGATCACGTAACTGATCCCTTGAAACCATAAAACATGATTTAATCATAAGAATTAAAATCAAAATTCAGACTGGTTCTAGACATCCAATTTTTCATAAATGTAATTAGAAATTGAATATTAATTATAGAATTGTTCTCCAAACATCTCATGTTAAAATTTTGTAGCTTTTATGACTCGCTATAAAAAATCAAGCAGATGTTTACTTAATTTAGCGTTATTGGTGGAAGTGGAATATACATCCAATCTTATTTTTTGACGTTTTCTAATCTTACCATTGTTAACATCATTTTTTTTATAAGTGAATGATGAAACAACATGGTTTTGATGATTGTTCACCATGGCTGGGATGCTGAAGGCTTAACGAATGGACCCTTGATGGATATGATTAGGAAATAATTAGCCAGATGGAAGAGGACTACTTATACTAATTCCATAGTAAAATCAAGGTTTTGAAAGCGGCTCTTGAAAATTAGATCTCTAAATGACTTCCTAACCAGTGGGGGACCTAATTTTACTTGAATGAACTTCGTGGTTGATATATTCTCTTCCTAGTGAATGATTAATATGAAATTCAAAAATTCAACAATTCTTCAGAACTTCTACTTTCCCTTATGAATGGAACCATACGCTGCCTTATACGGAAGGCATCGAAGCCCAAAATTATGACTGACTAAGACCGATTAATCTATGCTCAGTTCATTATAATTAAGATATCTCAAAAATTATGTATGGACGATCGAAGAAGATCCTCCCCTCCATTATTTCTGATACACAAGCTAGAGCCTTTGTTTCTAGCAACCTAGTCACATATAGCATCCTCGTTACATGAGCTTCTTCATGCTTTGCGTACGAATGGTATGGCCTCTGAGGAATTTATAGCAATAAAAACATATATGTCAAAAATATATGATGGAACAAAGTGATTTTTGTGAAGTTCTCATGGATATATGGGCTTTGATAGGAAGTGCATTGGATGGGAAGGCTTATGTCCTGCACCAGCTCAGTCATCTATATATACAATCAGAAAAGAGATATATTTTAGAGAAAGGTTCATGATTTTTGCTTATTTGTATAAAGAAGAATGGTGGTTGTAATAAATCTCCTCATCGAACTTCATGTTTCTGAGTTCTAATTTATATAATAATAATAAGAAGAAGAAAATGATTAGGCAATTAATCCCCTGAAACCATAAAACACAACTAATTTTAATTTTAAAAATTAAACTTCAGACTCGGATCTAGAACAAAAATAGAATCAATACAATCTACAAACAAAAAATCACACTTAGGTTTTGTATTATTTTTGTTGACAAAAAAAAAAAAAAAAATCACACTCTCTCCGGCCGGCCATGTGCAAAAAGAATCAATAAAATCATTTAAGAGTGAAAAAAATAAATAAAAAAGATTGTATCAATACAATCTGCAAAACAATGATATAGAAAAATCTAATCGAAACACGATGTGATAAATAAATAAAACAATAATAAAAAATAAAAATAAAAAAGAGAGAAGTTAGAGAAAGATTTTGAGCTAAATTTTGTCTATATAACAATATAATACACGAGCATGAGGTCTTCACAAATCAACATACCATCCCATAATTCATTTTGCTAAACAAGCTTTTCGCTCTCGGGATATGTTATGATCCTGATTATTTTCTAAATCGGTAGCTCTTCAATCTCCGTACCCGCTGTGGGTAAATTAAACCACCACCAAATATGACCAATCAAAATCCTTCCTCCAGCTCACCAGCACAAAACAATAAACCGATTACCCCCCCTATCGTCTCATCTCCACCGGATGAGCTCACCTCAATCCCGTCATTACCAGCTTCTCAGGGTGAACTTAGTCGGACGAGCCAGCCCGAACTCCCAGTTCCTCCATCTCCGGTGAGGGCTTCTCCGCTTCCACCGGCTAATCAGAGTGAGACGACGGGACTTTCTGCCCACGCAACCCAGGAAGGACAAAACAACACCATACTTGCTCCAGGGACTAAACCAATTACGTTGAGGGTTGCACCATCCCCCATTGTCACACCTCAACAGGGTGAGCTCACCTCAGTCCCTTCGTTGCCATCTTCTCAGGGTAAACTAAGTCGGACGCGCATGCCCGAACTCCCAGTTCAAACGCTCGATCTCCACATTCCCCCATTTCCGGTTGGGGCTTCTCCGCCTCAACCCGCTAATCAGAGTGACACGACGGGCCTTTCTGCCCACATTACGCAGGGGGGACAAGACGATAGCATGACAGCTCCACTTCCGGTGAATGAGATCCAGACAGACACGGGGGGTCCTTCTGGTCACGCAAACCAGCCAGTGTACGATGGAGCTCGTCAGTCGCCAAATCAGCCAATTCATAGAAACCCGTTTCTGATGAGCCCTCAAAATTTCCAGTGGCCGGAGCACCCACTTCAACCATCATGTCATCCTAGTACAATTCCATGGTACCAACGTAACCCCTTTATGGCGGTCGAAGGCGGCCGGCATCCAAATGAATATCACAGGATGGATCGTCTAAGCGAATGCGTTCTAAATTACTTCTTGATGGGTGGATTAAACTACACATCATCGTGGGCTGAACGTCCAACGCTTAGCACCAGCATCCATATCCAGTGTTTCCTTAATCAGGTTGCCTTCTCCCTGTTTCTCTTGGCTCACATCGTCTTTCCCCGCACAAACCCAGCCATCGCTTTTATCATGGACCGTGCCTCCTTCTTTCTTATCGTCGTCTCAGGTTACTTATCTACCATGCCTATGTACCCTCCCTATATCGCAATCATTATGCTCCTTGTTGTTGTTATGGTCTACATTTTTTCTCGTTTCAGGGGCTAACAACTTATTGTCATACAACAGCTTCTGTTTGTTTCCAATACATGTTTACAATCGATGCCAACAAAGCGTGGTTACTTTTATTTTAATAAGGGCATTTCCATCTTCTTTTTTTTTTTTTTTTTCCGATAGTGTTTGATGAAATTTTCTTCAAGATCGTGATACAGCAATAACCAAGCTTTTCTTAAGCTTCTTCATCATTGGTTTATGAATTTATAAAATGTTTATAAGATCCAGAAATCTTTGTAGAATTTACTGGATTTTAAAAATCAAATTTGTGTTGTATAATCAAATTTGTGTTGTATAATCAAACAAGTATTCAAACTATGATTTCTCGTTACCATTAGGCATTCATATGTTTAGTGTTGTCCCTTTGGATGTTGATGTTATTCTTAGAACAGATGTCGTAGGTACTTCGGCACCTAAGCAAGTTCGGTTGTAAGTTTCTTTTCTTAATAAAAGTGGGAGCCTAGCTCCCCGTTGATTTACCCAAAAAAAAAACAAATGGATTTCAATTTCTATTGTTGTCGGTGGTGCTTCTTGGTTTGTCAATGTTTGTTCTGAAAAGGAAAAACAACTTCTCGGTTTGGGTTTGCTTCAAAGGAATGGAGAAATTAAAAATGAGTTAAACATTGTTGATGAATAAAAGAAAATAAAAAGATGAGGAAATGATTGATAAAAAAAACTAGGTCTCAAGTGTTGCTTTGATATCAAATGATACAATTTTTCAAAAACTTTCACCCTAACTTGGTAGATTAGATAATCTCTACCTTTAGATGGCTCGTCCATATCCTATCAACATAGGGTGTACCTTGGGATTGATTGTATCTTTTGGCAAGAGAGCAAGCCAAAAATCGTATCGTTTGTTCTTTTACTTAAAGATGATAAAATGGATAACCCTTGCTTCAAATGGAGTTATGTAGCCCCAATATTAGGTATACTTAACCTAATACCTGATCCTATCTTACAGTGCTCTAAGAAAATCAATGTGGTGAAAAATTATACAAATTCTCAATGTGGTGGAAAATTATACAAATTCTCAATGATGTTCATTCCAAAATGGTAGAATGGATTATGGATAAACCTTGACTCCACTAGAAAGTGTAAAAACAGACCATTCAGCTGATGCGAATTTGATCCTTATCGTCAAGTTATCATTCCAAGCATCCATATATGAAATTTAGAAAGAGAGGAATGCGAGACTGCACTAGACCAAGGCAAGGCCGCCCTCAGCCATTATCGAGGATGTCAAGCAGACCATCAAACTCAGACTTCCCCCTCTTCCTCGTGCTCATCGACTCCTCCCACCGGCTACCACTTATCTTGAAACCTGACTCTCTTCTTTTGGCTAACTTGTGGCTCCTTTTTTAACTTGTTAGCATAGAAGTAGTGTTAGAGGTATATAGTCTCTTACCCTTTTTATTGGGCTTGTTTGAACCTTTTGTTGCGTTCGGGTATTATTAATGAAAACCAATCTAATTTTTTAAAAAAAAAATTGTATTTGCTATTTACTTTTGTTAAAATGTTAAATTTATGAGTGAATTTGCTGACTAAGCATATATTTTTTTGATTTTAATTGGAAGGTTGGTTGAAGCATATCATCGAAGGCTCGAGGGATTGTCTTCAATCAAGGCAGGGCCAGGGAAATTGGCTGTTGTGAGAGAGGTGACTATCGCTTCTTGTGATCCTAATCTAAGTTTCTTGTGAATCTTCAATTATAAATTCAACCTATATGCATGCAGATGTACGAGGTGTCACCATCGCTTTTCATGGTATACATTAGAAAGGCTGCATGTGAAACTCTTGAATATCACAAGGTTTGTGTGAATAATTTCCAATATCAAACAGTAATTGCGTTATTTAAGAAGAGTGCAGCATTGTTATTTGTGTTGCGGATGTAAGAACCATATCTTGTTGATCTTGTGGTATTTGCAGTTCTACAAAAAGTTATGTGAAAAACTGGCAAACATAATATGGAGAGCAACAGAAGGAATGCCAAAGTCAGAGCTTTTTAGAACAATCTCGTTTTGATCTCCCTTTCTCATCTTCGTATCAACCAGTGAAAGGCAAGAGAAACTAAGCAGGTCTTCCCTTACTGGCATAACTTCATAATATGAAACGGTGGTCGAATAAAATGAAGATTTGCATGGTAAATGCCGTAAATATTATTCATAAAGATCGGAAGACTTTTCTTTCTCGAGCCTGTATTCCAATCTTATTTTCTCTTGTAGTATGCATTTGGGCATTGGCTCAAATCCATTCTGCGTATGGGCACATACTTTGTCAATAAATAATTATCTGTGTGGGTTTGATTTAAATCAATCGTGAGACTCAATATGATTTATTGATTCAGAGGAATGGTAGCTTCTCACCATTGTGGTATTAAAATGTACTGCTAGAAAAATGGTTACCATTCAATTCAATGGGCACTTTAGCCAGGAGATTTATACACATTGCCAAATGGTCAGGTGATCCGATAGTATTTTGACAAAATGGTACTGCCACGACCACTATCGTTTATCTTTTTGTCGTATTTGGCATATTGTAACCGTGGACCCTTCGGCTGAAGGTGTATCGTCCGTCTATTCTTATGTGTGGCCACACTGGCCAGTAATACTTTCTTTTATTTTTTTATGGTTTGGATGTTTTTAAAAATAAAAATAAACAATGAGTGTCCGAATTAATCAAGATTTAGTCACAAGATTTAGTAATAAAATCAGATTGCGGATACACTGGCTAAAAGAGCGTATGAAGAAGAAACACTACGTTCTGTCTAATATTCCTCCATCTTGGATGATGTCTCATTTGTATAACTTTTCTTAATTAGTAAATAAAGCTAGTTGTTTCAAAAAAAAAAGTTGAGGTTTTATTTCATTTATTTATGTTGGAGCTTTTTCATTTATATTATAAACAAAACTATAATTTATAATAAAATGTGTATTAAATTAATTTCATATGAGTATTTGTAGCTGATAAATCTCATTTGTATAACTTTTCTTAATTAGTAAATAAAGCTAGTTGTTTCAAAAAAAAAGTTGAGGTTTTATTTCATTTATTTATGTTGGAGCTTTTTCATTTATATTATAAACAAAACTATAATTTATAATAAAATGTGTATTAAATTAATTTCATATGAGTATTTGTAGCTGATAAATCTCATTTGTATAACTTTTCTTAATTAGTAAATAAAGCTAGTTGTTTCAAAAAAAAAGTTGAGGTTTTATTTCATTTATTTATGTTGGAGCTTTTTCATTTATATTATAAACAAAACTATAATTTATAATAAAATGTGTATTAAATTAATTTCATATGAGTATTTGTAGCTGATAAAAAAGATATACGATATAATTAGTCAAATGATAAAATTTATAGTTTTTCTTTTCTTTTTTTTGAAGGAGAAGAAACAAAAAATCCTAATTCACATGATTTAAAAAATTTTATTTATGTTCCGTACATAGGTGAATCTAATGTGGTGGGGTCCTTTGCAGACTTGACGGTGAGATGATAGCTACATTGTCCATGATAATTATAGAAACAACCTTTAGTTACTATCGATGAAATTTACAAAATGAATCACCGTGTACCACTCTATATATCTATATATTATATTTTATTAAGATATGATCATTTTTAGAAAAAAACCTTACTCTCATCTATAATATAGTATTTATTTAGAATAAAAATGTTAAATTATTTTAAAATTTTAAATTTAAAAATATATATTATTCAAAGAAAAGAACTAAAAATAAACTGATACAGAATTTTTGACGCTTTGGATTTGCTAATTAACTTTTTTTTTATGTTTACTTTCAAAAAGATAATACAAATTGAAGCCATAAACACATCAAAACAAAACAATATCTACTATTCTTTCAAGAAAAAAAAACAAAACAATATCTACTATATAATTGTATTTTAAATATTATATAAAAGTATTCTAATTGAGAAGTGGGTCCAATCAAACAAAATATTTTCCACCCCTGATAAGTTGACAAGTTGACAAGTTAGTTAAACCTTACGCGCTCGTGCAAACATTTCTGATACCACTTGTTCAGAAAGGTAAAACAAATTAAAAGAACAGAAAATTGACAGACTGAGACTATCACACTCAGCTCACAAAAAGGTACAGAGAGGCAGACAAATACGTGGCTTAGAGCACTCTCATTGGTCAGAACCCAAATATTAATATCTATAATATAAAACAATTTAATTTGACACATTTAATAAATTAATTAAAATTTTATTGTTTTTAAAAAACTAAAACTATTTACAATTTAACATCTGTTTATAAATGGTATATGAAGAATTGTCTCCATGTCTCTCTTTTACTTTATCTTTTTTATTAATTTAATTTTTAAGATATTCTGTCTGAGAGCATTTCCATGGGTAATATTTACTTAGAATTTTCAAATTAAAAATAAATAAAATGAAATAAAAAGAAGAGAAAAGTAAGAAACTTTGGTAAAAATATGTGGTACAAAATATCTTCAGAACCTTTCATGCCACATATTCAATTATAATTATTTTAATTTTATTTACATTTTAATTTTAATAATACAATTTAACGTATTATAAATAATATTAATTATATTGGTTAAACATTTCCACGTGGTATCTACCATGCGCATGCAAGTGCTCTACAAAATACAAACAAAAACGTGGGACCTTAACAGAGCTTTTTTATAACAAAGGTATATATATGTCGGACCTTAACAAATTATGTACGTGGACCTTAGGCCATCTCCAACAATGAGATACGAGTATTTAGTATATAATTAAATTATGTAATTTAATAAGAAAAAGTTAGAATCAATAATATTGAGATAGGTCAGAGATGGGTATATAAATCATTTCTTAAAGTCTCTAGATATATATACGTTTCTCAGAGCACCTCCAACGGAGGTTCTGATAAAGGGGTTGTAAAAGAATTTATTTTAAAAATAAATCAAAAAGAAAAAAAAAACCTCAACCCCTTCTGATCAGAGTACTTTTAGAATGTGTTAGAACCTCATACGTATCACTATTCTATTGGTTTAATTTTTGAAAGAAAAACAAAAAAAAAATTCACCGTCTCTCTCTTCCTTCTCTTTTGCACATCTTTCTCATCTCTGTGGGCGATGGCAAAAACAAAATCAATCGACGGTGCTTTTCACTTCAATTCGGTTTTGTGCCCGTTTTCACTTCAATTCGATTTCATCTACAGTCTTGTTCGACGTCAACCAGAGGTTATAGTGAATTCGGTGAACTCGCTACTCCTTTCTCAATCTATCTTCCTCTAATCTCTTCCTGCTTCAATGGCGAGTCAAGGTGAAGTAATCACATGCAAATGTATGCTCTTTATAATTCAAAAACCATTCTGAAATCCTATCGAGATTCACTGATATCTTTCCATATAAATGTTTTGTTTCAATCGAAAGATTTACTGATATGGTTGTCTTGCGATTTCTTATTATAAGGAATTTCGATGTTCTCGTGAGTCTCCTCTCCTTCTTTCTAATGATCTCCTTTTGTTTTGCTTCATGGTTAGTTATTTACTTATGAGATCAGCTTGCCTCTTTTGTTGTCTCTGAGTCGATTTTTGGTAAAATCAAGACAATGGATGCATTTAGAAGACAAGCGAGTAAGTTTAGGGATCAAGTGGCTAAACAACAACTGGTAATAACATTAATTATCTTTTAACTTCGAGTTTAATGATATGGAAATCTTCTAATTTGTATAAATCTAGGTGCTTGATTGTTGCAAACTGTATACCAGTTTCATGTTCTTTGTCTCAAGCAATTTGATTTGTAATATCAGTGTTATAGAGAGTTGTTCTATTTACACAATCTTGGTGATGATTTACCGTGTGTGTGTGTGGTAATAGGGATAATGTAGGCTGTGATCAAGCAATTCAGTGGAACTGGCTATGAAAGCTCTCATGTAATGGTGATTGATGAGCTTGAAATGCAAAGGCATCATCAACTCGAGAAGCTTTACTGTTCTACAGTTCTGCAAAGGTTAATACTGAACCTGACTTTTGTTTCATTACAAAAAATTGATATCTTGTTAATGATAGAGTTTGATCTTAGCTGATTGTTGGTGGAAATAATTTCAATATACTCATAAAAATATATGTTATTTTCGCTTTCAGGAGTTCAAGAGAGAGATAATTAAAGCAGCTGAGACATATTGAAACAGGTAGTTAAGAGTGTTGGTTTTGTGTTGCTTATTGCTTGATTATGATACATTTGTTGGGGGGTTTTGTGTATAATGCATTTAGTTGCTTCTGTACATCTTTTCTGATATGAAAACAATTGGAAGCTTGTTCGGTTATATTCTTGTATAAATTCGTTCTTTAGATTGTGCTTATTCGGTTATGTTCTATTTTCTGTTTCTTGCAATGCATATAATTACTTTGCATTTCAAGTTTTGATTTCTGTTTAATGACACAGATCTCTCTTGTTCTTCTACTTTTTTCTTTGAATTTATGAAATTTTCCTTAAGAACCTATGAGGATTTTGACCATTGAAGATAACAAAATTTTGCAATTCTTAAGAGGTTCTAAACTTATAAACTTTAAAAAAATTATTATTAAAATTTTGATCAAAGTGTTCCAAATATTGGAGATGATCTCAGTCTTTCGCTTTCTTTTCTCTTTTTTATTATTAAAATAATAATAGTATCTAATGTAAAAACTGTGGATGGAGTTGCCCTTAACAAAGTTATAAGTTATAACAACTTTAATCACTGATACTTATGTACTTCCTTTAACATCACATCGGTGCTTCCTAAATTATTATAATAGTAGATTCATTTATGTTCCTCATAGTTATTACCAGCTAGATATAAAACACATCTACCAGACAACAATAACAGTTAGTTCTAATAGCTTCGAAGACATATAAAACAGTTATAAAAAAAATCTAAAATAAGATATATAATAGTTTGGAAGAATTAGACTTATGATAATAAAATTAAACTTCAGACTTGTTCTTCGCATCCATTTTATTTTATTTTGTTCTTCGCATCCATTTTATTTTATTTTGTTCTTTGCATCCATTTTTCACACATGCAAAACTAAATTTAGTTTATACAATTAAAAAAAACTCTAAAAGTGATAGACACTAACACAATTTCTTCTAACTATAAAAATTTAAACTTCAGACATATCTACAACAAACATTGAATCAAAAAAAAAAAAAACATTGAATCAATACAATATTATCTACACACAAAAAAACACACTCTCCGTACGTCTCCGGCCATGTGCAAAAAGAATCAATACAATCTACCAAACAATGGTAGAAAAATCTAATCAAAACACGAAGTGATAATTTAGAAACAAAATAATAAACAAATAAAAGAGAGAAGTTCGAGAAAGATTTGGCCTTAGTCATGATGTCTATATAAATAACACACGAGACATATATAGGTCTTCACGAATCAACATACCATTCCATAACTCATTTTGCTAAACAAGCTTTTCTCTCGAGAGGTATGGTTACGATCCTGATTATCTGTTTAATCGCTAGCTCTTCAATCTCCGTGCCCGCTGCGGGTAAAATAAAACCACCACCAAATATGACCAATAAAAATTCTTCCTGTAGCTCACTAGCACAGAACAATGAACCGATTATGTCCCCTATTGTCACACCTCCACCGGATGAACTCACCTCAATCCCGTCGTTGCCAGCTTCTCAGAGTGAACTTAGTCGGACAAGCCAGCCCGAACTCCCAGTTCCTCCATCTCCGCTTCCGCCGGCTAATCAGAGTGACACGACGAGCCTTTCTGCCCACGCAGCCCAGGAAGGACAAAACAACACCATGCTTTCTCCGGAGACTAAACCGATTATGTTGAGCGTTGCACCATCCGCCATCGTCATACCTCAACAGGGTGACGGGGGAGCTCGTCAGTCGCCAAATCAGCCAATTCATAGAAACCCTTTTTTGATTAGACCTCAAAATTTCCAGTCGCCGGAGCACTCATTTCAACCATCATTTCTTCCTAATACAATTCCTTGGTACCAACGTAACCCCTTTTTGGCGATCGAAGGTGGCCGGCCTCCAAATGAATATCACAGGATGGATCGTCTAAGCGAATGCGTTCTAAATTACTTCTTGATGTCTGGATTAAGCTACACAGCAACGTGGGCTCAACGTCCAGCGCTTAGCACCAGCATCTACATTCAGTGTTTCCTTAATCAGGTTGCCTTCTCCCTCTTTCTCTTGGCTCACCTCGTCTTTCCCCGCACAAACCCAGCCATCGCTTTTATTATGGACCGTGTCTCCTTCTTTCTTATCGTGATCTCAGGCTACTTAGCTACGATGCCTATGTACCCTCCCTATCTCGCAATCATTATGCTCCTTGTTGTTGTTATGATCTACATATTTTCTCGTTTCAGGGGCTAATAACTTGGTTGTCATATGACCGCCTTTGTTTAATTTCCAATACATGTTTACAATAAATATCAATTAAGGGTGGTTACTTTTATTTTAAATAATCCATTTGCATCTTCTTCTTTTTTTTTTTTTCCGATAGTGTTTGGTGAAATTTTCTTCAAGATCGTGATACAGCAATAAAACCAACCTTAATTTTCAATCATTGGTTTATAGATTTATAAGATCCAGAAATCTTTGTAGAATTTACTGGATTTTTAAAAAAACCAAATAAGTGTGTTGTATAATCAAACAAATGGATTTTAATGTTTGTTGTCGTCGGTGGTGATCCTTGTTTGTCAATATTTGTTCTAAAAAGGGAAAACAACTTCTCGGTTTGGTTTCTTTTGTTAGAGAGGAGACACTGCTAATGTTATTTGTTTACACTCAAGTTGGTTTATTTGTCGTCTGTAAAAATATTGATATCTATGCGACTTCTTATTAATTCATCAATCACGGCCCAAAATCTTCACTCAAATATAAAAAAGGTAATGAAAAAGAAAAAATTTCAAAATACTAAATGAAATCATTAATTTTTCAAATTATAAAATACTATATAAGAATCTGCCTGATATATAGGTAAAAACGAGAAATTAATATTAAAATTCATGTTAAATTATTTTTTAAAAAAATTTATAATCTGTAATTAACACATCTAAAAATCCTATAAACATTAAATATTCTGAACAGTCAAGCCTCTAAATGAAAAAAAAGTTTTAATTTTGATTTTAAATATTCTTATGCCATATAAAACTAAAATATAATTTATGAATAAATCAACTTTTAATGAATTTTTTGAAAAAAAATTAGATGTCTATATTTTACAATTAAAAAAGTTTACATTAAAATTTTGCTTTTCTAAATTTTTCTATTAAAGTATATTCTCTTAAATATTTATTATAATTACTTTTATAATAATATTTGTAATCCTTTTGGTTTGAGATTTTTAAAACATAAAAAATACTTCAAAATTTGTATATTTATAAAGAAAAAATAGATATTCTTTTCTTTTAAAGATTAAGGTAGGAAAATAAATTTTATGTAATCTGTAAAAAAATAATAAATCTTTTGTTTAAAATTTTTTTAAAAAAGGAAAATTACTTTTTTGACTACTTTAATTCTTTTTTGTTTATAATTTGCGTTAATGAATTTTCTTTTTTAAATTTATAATTTTATAATTTTAAGTTTTCCTTTTTGTTAATAATATTTATATTTTAAAAAATAAATATATTTTGACACATTTCAACATCCTAAATAATCAAACCGTCATTTTTCACGATCCTATTAATTACTAACTTTGAATGATATAACTTTATATAAAAAGATAGTTAGAAAAAATGGAATGGAAAAAAAAAAATTTGTAAAACAACAATTAATGAAGTCTGTAATTTCTCAAATTATAAAAGTACTAAATAAAAATCCGCATGATAAATGAGTAAATATTTAAAATTAATATAATATATTAAAAATATATTTTTAATAATCTAAAGTTAAAAAAATCAGAAAAACTATAGACCAAAATTTTTTTAAAAATTTATTTTTAATTATAGTCTAAAGCGTGATACATAGATAAAAAATACTATTTAAAATATACAATTGAAAATCCGTATGATTAAAACTTATATATTTGAATTTAATATTATATTTTAAAGAAAAAGTAAAGAAATTTTTTAAAATGATTTAGATTATTTAAAAGTTATGAAACTAATTCCCTTACAGAATTTTGTTTTTAATATTTGATCAATTTGTTAAAAATATATATAATTTTATTTTATGATTAGTAACTATTGTATAGTTTCATTTTATTTTCAAAATAATTTCATTTTTTATTTTTTTAAAAATTATACAAGTGTCCAAATATGTTCGGCTAACTTAACACGTATCACAATCTTATTAATTAGTAATTTTGAGGAATCAAGTTTTATAAAATAAGATAGTTAGAAAAACATGAATGGAAAAAGAATTTTCCCAAAATAATAAATGAAGTCGTTAATTTGTCAAATTATAAAAATATATTCCCTCTGATTTTGATTAATTTTCGATTTAGGAAGCTATACACAGATTAAAGAAATATTTAATTTGCTAGTTTTCTAAAATAAAAACACTATTACCTATTAAACCGATAGTATAATATTCTGTAGAATACAAATGGTTATAAAATATTAAAAATTATTAACTTTTGCATTGAAATTTGAAAAGGTTAACTAATTTGAAACAAAACAAAAAAATCTCTAAAAATGATAACTAATCATAATCGGATGGAGTAGTTTGAAAAAATAACAACGTGTATACGCAAACAAATAAAATCTGGTAAATAATTCTTACTACAAATAACTATCTACATAGTTTTTTTTTTTTTTTTTGTAAGTTATTGCTTTCAGGTGGTACAAATATTGGCTGATGAAGTAACTGAAAGCTCGCTGGGTGGATGACATGATAGGCTGGAAGGTAAATTAATGTTGGATTAGTCATTGATGAGATCAAAATGTTTGGAAAAGATGACAATTGTGGTTTTTGAACTATAGATTTTTTGTTGTGTTTAATTCCAAGCATGAAAACATGAAAGGCTAATAGAGAAAGAAGAAAGAGAAAGGACTTAATAAACGTGGCCTCTAAAGAGACGTTGGAAAGTAGTATAAACAATGTGGTGGAAAGAGTTCGTAGAGAAAAAGAAGGATCTATGAGCATGTCTCTTTTTGTGGATTGAAACAGGATTGTCTTTGTGAGGAATCAGATTATCGCATCGACAGAAATAGAAATACAAAAGGTAAAATGATGGATTAAATTTCAAACCGAAAACAACTCAAACGGAAGTTTGTTTAAAATTTCATTTTTGATCTTTAGAGTTATGTATAAAGATAGTTTTATTTGATTTAAAAAACTTGATGGATCTCTAGAATTGAATTACAACTCTATGCTATTATAAAACCTTTGAAAAGGTGAGTAAGTTAAAACAATAGCTGAAACTAAGAGGATGGAGATGCGACGAATGAGGGGATAAAAAAAAAGAGGAAAATTTTAATATATAAGAGATGAGTTCAATTTGTGAAAAGGTGTGCAACTTTGTATGACTTCTGAGATGTGCAGGTTTGGGGAAGAGAAGCAAATAGGATATCCTTTGGTTTAGTAGACTGATGACATCAGATTTTTGTAAAAAAAAGATAATCATAACCACTAGATTCATGAAACCATTAGATTCAGATTTAGGGATGAAGCGAAATAAATGAGTGGTTTTGAATGGCGATTATGAGATTTTGGGTGAGAAGGTGAATTGAGAAGATAATGTGATTATGATCTTGCAAAATTAGAATAGAAATTTTTTTACAAAGACTGAGAATAAAATCTAAGGAAAATGATAGAGATGAGATGTATGAGGGGATAAAATAATTGGTAAACTTTAATATATAAAAGATGAATTCAACTTGTTAAAATGTGTGACTCTTAGATGTATATGATTTCAGAGAAGTGTTGGTTTAGGGGAGAGTGCAAATGAAATGTCCTTTGGTTAGTAGATTGATGACGTCATATTTTTGTAAAGCAAGGACAATCATAACAATTAAATTCATGAAAGCAAAACAGATTGCTATCAGATGTGGAAAACATATTTTAGATATGGGGATGAACCAAAATGAGTGGTTTCCAATGGCGATTTTGAAGATACGGATTCTGAGATTTTATGTGAAAAAATGTCAATTGAAAAGATAATTGATTATAATCTTAAAAATACATGCACATAAATTCTTGTAAACAAGAATCTGAAAATAAAATCTAAAAAAATGATAGAGATAAAATGTATGAGAGGATAACAAATCTGAAAACTTTAATATATAAGAGATGAGTTCAACTTGTTAAATGGTGTAATTATAAGAGGTATGTGGCTTTAAAAGAGTGCTGGTTCAAGGAAGAGAAGCAAAGGAGATGCCTTTTTTTTTTACAACAAAAATATTTTTTAAAGTTATTAGATGAGTTTTCTTTAGGAAAAGCCAAAATCGACGAATTTATATGGGTAAAACAAAGTTTCGATTACGAACATTCTTAGTAAGAAAGTTCACATAAGAATTATCATTTTGTAGGATATACATCAAAATAAAAGAAGAAAATAATAATCTAAATTTTGCGGTAAAAACTGACTAATCTATCAAATTCTCAATCATTATTGTAATATCTTTGCAATTCAAAGCAATTATCACATTGTTGATCGAAATCGAGATCAAACACTTCATTACCCACAACAATGCTTCTAGTTCAGCATGGAGAGGGGACAAACAACATCTGGATCCTTTGAGATTGAAATGAATCAATCTCTCTCCAATAATCAAAACCCAACCAAAACCGCTCAAAGGATCTGACAGATGCCAAGATCCATGTACTTGGCAAATGACCATGGCAGGATGATGGGAAGCAAAGGAGATGTCTTTTGGTTACTAGATTGATGAAAGCAAAATAAACTTCGATTAGATTTGGAGACATATTTTTAAATTTGGAGATGAAGCGAAACAATTGAAGTAAAACAAATGAGTGGTTTTAAATGACGATTTTGAAAATATCGATTATGAAGATTTTGGGTGAAAATATAAATTGGAAATATATGATTCTAATATTGTAAAACTATAAGAGAATTCTTATAAATAAGTATCTGAGAATAAAATCTAAAAAATGATAAAGATAGGATGTATGTAAAGATTAAAAAAAAAATTAAAAACTTTAATATATAAGAGACGAGTTCAACTTATCAAAAAATAGACTCTAAAATATGTATGGTTTCAGAGAAGTGTTGGTTTGGAAAAGAGAAGTCAATGAATTGTCATTTGGTTTAGTAGATTGATATCATCATATTTTGTAAAGTAAAGACAATATAACCATTATTGATTATAAAAGTCATCCCTAGTAGATAGTTAGAGCATGATTACAGTTTCTTAAAAAGCATATTTATTAATAATGTGATAATTGCTTTGCTTGACTACTCCAAACCGTTGCTTGGCGTTCTGACCTCGTTTGGTTCTGAAGAAAAGGTGATTATTATTGCTTATAGCATGGGAAGCATCCCAGCTGCTCTCGCTGCCCACATCTTCCCCCATAAGATCGCTTCTATTGTCTTCTTGACAGTTACCATGCCCGACACCAAGAACCCTCCTTACCCTTTCAAAAAGGTAATTCTCTTCAGTCTTCACTGATTCCGCACGATTTAACTAAAACTGATCCTCCATAACTCAGTAAATTGCTGCAGTTTGTTCCGAGCCGTCCACCAGAAGAGTTATTGGACATCGTGTTTCAAAGCTACGAAAGACCTGGTGGTCCTCTACGTACTGTTATCTTTGGACCAAAGTTCATGGCCAAGAACTTGTATCAATTATCTCTGATCGAAGAAAGACTCTAAGCCTATATCAAAACCTCTCTCTCAAGCACAAATGAGATTGCTATTAACCTGAGTCCAATCTTTTAGTAGGATCTTGAATTGGCGACATTGTTGGTGAGGGAAAACCCGGCGACATTTTGGAACCATATACAGCTTTACTTAAGGTAACTCAAAACCAATACATTGATTTCAGTAATGCTCATTAATGTTTAAAATATGATTCCTAAGTAATACCATTTTTCATATTCCAAAATATAATTATTTTCATACAACAAACTAATTCACTAAATATATTAATCATCTAAACAAAATAAATTAATTTCATTTATGATAATTTTTGACTACTGTAAAATACTCAAGAACATTTTTTATCTACAAAATATTAAAACAACTATTTTTAAATCAAATTATGAATAATTAAAAAATTAAAAAAATATTACTCAGCGCAATACATTATTAACCAAAAAAATAAAAATAAATTATAACATGTTTATTAATAGTGTTTATATAAATAAAAAATTCGTCTGCTTTGAAGGTGACTATTTAATGGTTATATTGTCTTGAGTCTTGAGATTCATATATATGATTTGTACTAAGGTTAAAATACCATTGTAGCTGTCAAGAATCTGAGTTATATACATGTGGTGAGAAGTACTTTATTTTCCTATCAACAGGTTCTACCAAGACTGTCCTCCTTTTCAGCTGCCACAGAGATTATATTTTCTATCATTGGTTTCCGATTTCAACAGTAATGTTGTAATGCAGTCAAATTTATAAGGTTGTCTCACATATATATTCTCATCTGCTAGATTATGGCACTGTTTTTTGTTGTGCCTTATGCCAGTAAAGTAGTTTTGTTAAACAGGAAGGATCCAAACAAAGGCAAAAAGGATACTGTTGAAAAACAGCATTAATGTACTCTTTATCTACATAAAACATCAAAGTTAATATCTTAGGACTAAGAAACGTGGAATCAAGCCAACATCAACATCAACATCAACAATTGGCCCAGCAATATACAGTAAGTTACTTCCCATATTTGAATTTCTACTAAACCTGAAAAATTATCTAAAACATTAGATTCATGTATAGCCTAATACCTTACGGAGAAAAGTGAGAGAGAGCCAAAAATAAATGAACATATATATTTGAACAGTTTGATTTTTACAATACCAATATGGACATATGGTAGTGATAAACAAGTTTGACTCAAAATATAAAAGACATATTTTCTACAAGTGTCTTTCAACCTTTCATTTATAGATCTAATATTAAGGAAATATGTGTGTGTATTGATTTTGCTTTGTAGGAAATAAGATCCTCGAAGTTATCAATTAGGATGAGTGGATGATTACTGTTAGTCATTTTGTCAAGCAAGAATAGCAAGCAGCATAAACGGCTTGGCTGAAACGCAATCTGAATGTGGAAAATACCTGACAAGGTAAGTTAACATCAAATAACATTTAGTGAGTTCAAATTTCTTAAAATATTTGCATAGATTAGCATCTCCCATGAAATCAAATCTGATATAACTAAAGTGTTAGGTTTGGCCGATTAAATTTAGTAGCTTAATGCATTAACGAAGACAATATAGTGAAGGACTTCCAATAATAACAAAAGGTTTACAATTACAAATCGCCGAAAAAACCAGAATTCTTTGAATAAAAGAGTTAGTTTGTTTAACACTCTTAATGGACGCTAAATCTGTCTATTAATGGGGAAAAATTATTTAGTACAATAATCCAACAATTAATGCATAAACATTTGTGACATGATATCACTACAAAAAAAATAGGTGTTTTGAATCATTTATTTTAAATATTTGTATAAGTTATAATTGATGCAAATGAATTTTACATCCCTTATCAAAATGAGTCTAAATATGGTGATGCAAATAATTTGCATCAGTTTATAAGCAATTGATATAAATATTTAAAATATATATATATCATTTATTATAATTGATGTTCATATATATCACTTACAAAAATTGATTTTAATTTTTACATTATTTGATATAAATATTTTATTATTTGCTACAATTGTTATAATTGATGTTAAACTTAATTTAATTTTTATAAATGACTTTAACAATAAAAAATTGAATAATAACAAATTTATTTTAAATAATTCTATAATTATTTTTCTATAGCAAAAATCATTTTCAATATTTATTAAGATATTGATGACAGAATTAAAATTAAGTATTATTTAAAGATTTTTATTAATACATCAAAATTAAAACGAATTTTTATTTACAAAAAAGAAAAAATTACAAATCAAACTCTATTAATATAGAACTCAATCATCAATATTCTTACTTTTGTTTGCTATTAAGCAGAAATGTGGATACCCACAGGTGTGCACATATGTCGGTAGGCTAATTAGGGGAGTAGGACAGATCTGTCTTCTTACCCTTTCGAAGAGGTAATTTTCTTCACTGATTATGTATGATTTAATTAAAATGATCCTCCATAACTCAGTAAACTGCAGTTGTTCCAAGCCTTCCACCAGAAGAATTAATTGAGGGTTTTATAAATGTCAAATAAACAGATTAAAGAATGCTTTATAAATTAGAGTTTTTATTAGCGTAGCATCATAATTTGGTTCATTCATGAGTTTGTTTATTAATCTGAAATCAAAGTGTTATATTTTTATTTATTTTGATCATGTTTCCAAAAGTCATGAACTCGTATATTTTAATCCAAATGTATATAAAAAAAAAGTTTCAAAGACAAATTATCATATTGGTTTAGCTCTTTATCAAAAAGTTAAGATAAGCATTAGACTATTAGTTGATATTTTATAAAATTTAGTTTTTCTAACAATTACAAATCACTTTTAGTTAATTTACCTGAATTATTACTGTTTACTAAATTTAAATAGCAAAAAGTAACTGAATTTTTTTGTTAGAAAAAGTAACGGAAATTATAGGGTGCAAATCACCGTCAATTATCCAAAACAAAAAGAAAACATGAAAAGAGAAGAATGGAAAAAAAAAAAAAGTTAAAACTTTAAATAATATGTGCCTGTGGCATAAAGCTACTTAATAAAACGAAATTGAATTAATGAAATATAAAAAAGAGGAATGAACAAAAGTGGACACAGATTCTGTTTCATGTCAAGACACACACGCATCATCAACTTTAACTTTTCACTATAACTTTTGTGAACCCTAGATAATAATAAAAAAAAAACGGTAAGTGGATTGATCTGTTTCTTGACTTGTTTCTTCCTTGTTTCTTTAAAAAAGTTAAGAAATAAGTCAAGAAAAATAAAATAAATCTTATAACATGTTTTATGATCTAGACCAGCCATCATATAAAACTCTGTGGTCTAAAAATATATTTATAAAAATATGATCTATGTTTAATCGTAAAGTATATTTTAATCCAAATATATAAAAAAAAATTTCAAAGAAAAGACAAATTCTCATATTGGTTTAGTTCTTTATCAAAAGTTAAGATAAACATTAGACTATTAGTTGATATTTTATAATATTTAGCTTTTCTGAAAATCACAAATCAGTTTTTAGTTAATTTACCTGAATTATTATTGTTTATTAACTATGAATAACAAAAAAAAAAAGTAACAGAGTATTGTGAATGACCAAAAAAGAAAATCAATTTTTTAGAAAGAGAGTGGAGAAAGATAGGGGAATGAGGATGAGAGAGAGAGAGAAAATAGTTAGTTTTTACGTTTTGATTTTATTTATTTATTTATAGGGTGCAAATCACTGTCAATTATCCAAAATAAAAAGAAAACATGAAAAGAGAAGAACGCAGAAAAAGTTAAGGGTTAATAACTTAAAAATATGATTATGTAGCATAAAGCTTTGGTATAAAGCATTTGCTTTATGGAAGGGACCCAAATATGAATGAACACACTAAAAATTAATGTATTTTAAATAAGTTTTTTTTTTTGAACAATTTTTAAATAAGATAACATGATCATTTAGAAAGAAAAGTACGTCAAATATGCATCTTGTGTTACAAAAAAAAAACAATAAATGTTCTTTAACCAAATTACCATAACTACGATTTTTGTGATCCACCAAAAAAAAATATAATCTCATTATATAATCCGAGAGTATATACCATAATTCAGACATGACCGAGATTTTTGAAAAAGATTGACCCAAAAACACATGGAGACATGGAGCCTAACTTTATTTCCCACTAATATCAGAGAGATTTACATAGAGAGGCGTTTATTCCCGACGTCATCAACGTTTACATTTCAAACTTAACTTTTCTATATAATATTGAAAATTCCCTTGAAATATCCCGATGGTTCTCACTTCTCAACTATAAATAGAGACGAGAGGTACCCGCAAGATCAACACACCAATTCCCATTTTGTAAACAAGCTTTTCTCTCTCTAGCTCAGCAATGGTTAAGATATTGATCCTCACTATCTTCTTAATCATAGTCTCTTCAACCTCCGTCTCTTCCATCTTCATCCCTGATGCGAAATTTTCAAAACAACCACCAAATCTGAGCAATGAAAATCCTTCCTCCGGCTTACCAAAAAAAAACAAGAAAACCATTATGGCCCCCATCATCACACCTGGACAGGGTGATGAGTTCAATGCAGTCCCACCGTTGTCATCTTCTCAGGGTGATATAAGCGGGACGCCCGAGCTCGAACTCGCTGCCGTTCAGACGACAGATCTTCCGGCGGAAATGGCTCCTCCGTCTCCACCGGATAATCCGAGTGACACTACAGCTTTTTCTGACCACGCAAATCAAGGAGGACAAAACATTAGCGTGCTTGCTCCGGCGAGCGAACCGATAACGTTGAGGGTTGAACCATCCCCCATCACCACACAGCAGGTTGAGGAGCTCACCTCGTTGTCATCTTCTCAGGGTGATCTAAGCGAGACGACCGAGTTCGAACTCGCCGCCGTTCAGACAACAAACCTTCCTGTTCCTCCATTTCCGACAGAAAGGGCTTCTCCGCCTCCACCGGATCATCCGAATGAGACTACGGCTCTTTCTTACCACGGAAATCTCCCCCCACGGTTGTTTCCAGTGTACGGTCGAGCTGGTCAGTCGCCAAGTCAACCAATCCAGAGAAACCCTAACCAGAATTTTCTGTTTCCGATGACCCATCAAAATATCCAGCCTCAGTTTCTTCCTATGACAGTTCCTTGGTACCAACGCAACGCCTTCATGGCGGTCGAAGGCGGCCAGCATCCACATGAGTATCACAGGATGGATCGTCTAAGCAAATGCGTTCTAAATTACTTCTTCATGGGTGGATTAAGCAGCACAGCAACGTGGGATGAACGTCCAGAACTTAGCACCAGCATCTACATCCAGTGTTTCCTTAACCAGGTTGCCTTTTCCCTTTTTCTGTTGGCTCACCTTGTCTTTCCCCGTTCAAACCCAGCCATCGCTTTTGTCATGGACCGTGTCTCCTTCTCTCTTATCGTGATGGCAGGTTACTTATCTTCGATGCCTATGTACCCTCCCTACATTGCCATCATTACATTTCTTGTTGTTGTTGTGGTCTACATAGTTTCTCGTTTCAGGGGCTAACAACTTGGTTGTTCTACACCAACCCCTGTCATATTTCGAATCTATGTTTACAAAAATACCCCTTGTTGAGTTGTAATAAAATTGAGTAAGTCCTGCTGACAAAGTATAGAGGAAGCAAGTACAAAGTCGTTGCAGGTTTTAGGGTTCAGTTGTTGCAACTGTCACAGACTCACAGGTCTACGAAGAACCTGTTATTGTTCTGTTTTACAAAAGAAATATGAAAATTATTTTCTCGTTTACTTCTCTGATCCAACAAGATTTCTTCAAAAAATGTGATACACCAGTGACCAAATGAGGAAGACGGTGAACAATGATTGTATACACCGGAAATTTTTGAAAAAAAAAACAGTGTGTTGGGCCTTTAATTGGCATTTCACTTTCACGTCAAAGAAATCAGAAGGTGTATTTCTATAATCCAATACAGAAGAGAGAAGAGGAAGATATTCTACATCTCTATCCCAGTGTGAACGAAATCTTGATCAAAACCAATATTCCCCTAGACTTTCTTTCACCCTTGGGTTTATGGATTTGATGGAAAGCATTGGAAATGGAAATAATTTTCAAGATTTATAACTGTAAAACGTAAAACGAAATTATGAAAATAAGAAGAAAATGAATAAAAGTAGATAAGCCCAATACGAAAGCCCAGTTAACAGAAGAAGACAAGAGCTGTGCCAGCTCAAAAAGAGTGCAACTTTGGTGATACTGCCGTGATTTCAAAACCATTTGCGACTCCTTAAGCTTCATTGGAAAACAAGTTGATAAATCCATGAAGATATTTGGTTTTCTTAATGATCTCGACATAGAATATGATCCTTTTACAACTGTTATTCAAAGCTCCTTGAGTAAACTTCCTTTTCCGGCCACCTTCAATAACGTTGTCTCGGAGGTTCAAGGCTTTGACAACTAGCTCCAGTCCTATGAAGACACAGTCTCAGTTACTCCTAATATTGCTTTCATCACTGAAAGATCTGATTCTGGAGCTCCACAATATGTTCCCAGTCAGAGAGGTCGATGAGGCTCCGGTCAAAGCAAAGGTAGAGGAGGCTACTCAACACGTGGACGAGGCTTCTGCCAGCACTAGTCGTCTCCACCAAACTCCTCAGGACAAATACCAGTATGTAGAATATATCCACTGAAATTCATACAAATATATATTGCATTACATCAGTGGTGAGAAAGAACTTTTGTTGAGCTGAGCCAAACCTTTACCATCCTTTCCCAAACCAATGTTTCAGTGGTAAGAATAAATGGCATGAGAAGTCACTTCCTCTGTTCCCAAGACAAGCTCCCCTAACTTGCTAGGTGAGCCGAGACACTTTTGATGGACCACAATGCCACAAAGCGGTTTGGCAGTTTCAGGAAAAGATACTTTTGAATTTTGATATCCCTATTAAGGTCTCGCTATTCGGATCGTTTCTCTTCTTTATACCAAGGAGATTTGCCATGGCGCATGGTCTTGGTACAAGATAATACCTAATCTCAAGGCTGCCGGTCACAGCGTGATTGGAGTGGATCTGGCTGCGTCAGGTATAAGCACTAACTATCAAAGATTACTTTAAACCGTTGCTTGAGGTTCTAAGTTCTTTGTCACCATAAACAACTGAAACACAACAAAATTTACTTCTTAGTGAGGACGGGGCATTTGCGAAACAATCAAATTTAGCTTTGAGTAGAAAAGGGGGGCATATAGTTTGGCTTCAGAACGTTTACAAGAACAAGAACAAAGCAGTAGTTAAGCCTAGTATAAGATGGTGTTTTTGTTGTTTGGATCGACTAAAGTCTTTTGACATAAGTTCCAAAAATTGTATAATACTCTTTTTGTTTTGACAGAAACTCTAAAACTTGTATAAATGTGTCCTTTATTAGATAAGAGTGGATTTGATAGATTCGATTTACAACCTGCAAAGTGTGAACTCCAGGAGCAATAATCTAGGGAACAATAGTAGACAAATGCGCGAGACTCTACACTTCTAAATCATTTCAAAAACTCAAAAGCTAGAGATTTGAGAGATTAGAAAAAATTCTAAGGGGGTTGTTGCCACGTGCCACACCGTCTTGTCTTTTTGTTGGTTTGCACTTATCCATGTATTCAGCTGGCCGCAACCAAAATAAGTCAATGGGGAAGGAAAAAAGCGTTTGAATGACATCTAAAGTGTTAACATGGTATTGGTTTAATTAAAGAAAGATCCGAAAGCAACGGGGGTAATATAGAAAACTAAACTATGACAATTGCCTGAGAAAACATCAAACACACCGATATATAAAAAGAGAGCACGCACTTAAAGTCTAATAGCCTGTAACAAAAAGAGAAGTCAATGGAGAAAGAAAAGGCAAAGAAGCAGAAGCGGTTTGTGCTTGTCCATGGGGTCTGCCATGGCGCATGGTGTTGGTACAAGATAATACCACATCTCAAGGCTGCTGGTCACAGCGTGATTGCAGTGGATCTGGCTGCTTCAGGTATAAGCCCAATCAAAGTGGAAGAGATCAAGAGTTTGAAAGACTATTCCAAACCGTTGCTTGACGTTCTGAGCTCCTTTCGTCCGGAAGAAAAAGTGATTATTGTTGCTCATAGCATGGGAGGCATACCAGCTGCTCTCGCTGCCGATATCTTCCCACATAAGATCGCTTCTATCATCTTCTTGACAGCTACAATGCCTGATACCAAGAACCCTCCTTCTTACCCTTTCGAAGAGGTAATTTGCTTCACTGATTCTGTATGATTTTTAAAATGATAGAATGGGCCCGAAGAATTAACGTGAATAAGGCTGATACAAAGACGATGGATCTAGTTATCTACTGTACAAAGATGTGAAGAACGTTAAGTGAAACTGTGAAAGAAAGGAAAACAAAAACAAACAAAAAAACTTTTTACTACAATGGTAAAAAAAATTTCATTTACCAACCACAACACATGTGCCGAGTCAAGCAGACGCTGCAGACTTACCTCAACTAAGGTCGGTGAAGTCTATTTTCTTGGTAGGCCTCTACGCGGCTACGCCCCAACGCCAGCGGAAAAGGATTCAGAGGCTAGTGCGTGATGGTGCCTCCCTGCAGAGACATGTTTTCGTTCTTCCCTGACCTAGAAGCTCCTCGAACCCGACTACTTCGATCACCTTTCATTCAGAACATACGTAAGACGTTCTACGTTGAGTCGACCGTTGAGTCAGACCGTAATTTCTGTAGATGTTATTGCCTAGAGATCTGGAAATACCGTAATTTCTAATGCATATTTACTATTTTAAATTAACACAATGACTCAGTACGAGTTGACATTGTTTTTGCAGAAATCGGACAAAAGTCTTACAAGTGCTGTTTATGTTTTCAAGGTCGTTGCAACTTGCAAGGTTCCATTTCAACTAATTTAAATGTACTCTCTCCAATGTAGTTGTTGCTGAGTTCTTTGGGAATAGAGAACTAATGTTTCTTGCGGTAGACGACAAGGACTTAAAGTTAAAGTTATCAACTTAATTTAAGATATAACATACAAAAATTAATTTCTTTAATGTTTCCCACAACTCAAGGTTTAGTGAAAGAAGAAATTTAATATAAAAATTGCGGGACTTAGCGTTCAAACGACCTGTAAAGTCCAATATAGAAAGATAATGAATTGCTTTAGTTATCTTCTCAAATATAATATAGCAAGATCCGTAAGCCACAGTGGTAATATAGAAAGCAAAGATAGACAATTGCGTGAGAAACATCAAACAGACCGATATAGAAGAGAGCACTCAAAGTTCATTCTAGTCATTACTCAACTAATCTCTCTCAGCAACTATATGGATTCAGATTCAGAGCTCGAACCGAAGCTCATATCACTCATTACTCGATTAGTCTCACCTTACGAAACTACTGTTTCTGATTCGACCTCGGATCTCCTATCACTTATAGTTCAGATAATCTCTCTGGTCAGCTCGATGGATTTGGATTCACAGCCAAAGCCGGAGTCTAAGCTCATGTCACTCACTACTCAAGCAGTGTCTCTCTTTAACTCTATGGTTTTGGATTCCTATCCGAAGCCAATGTTGGAGCTTAAATCACTCCTTTCTCAGAAAATCTCTCTTGTCAACTCCGTAGATTCTGATAAGATGATCGTGCACTTCCTTTTTCAAACATTGAGTCTCGAGCCGGAGCCGGAGCTCATGTCACTCATCCATCAAGTATGCTCCATCGTCATCTCTATGAACTCAGAATGGGAAAAGCTTGTTTCCTTATGCCCTCAAAAAGTAAGTGTGAAACAAGGAAAACTTCATGTGGATGAAGAAGTCCCGTGGAGCGGTAGTAACAAGTGGAACTGTTTCCCTGCAAGCTGGGAGAAAATCAGGATTGCAGGAGATGACGCTACCTATTTTTTCTGCCGGAACTGCCGTGGAAAGAACCATAAAGAATATAGCAAGACTCCACTTGCCTTGTTCAAGCATACTCTTCATCCAAAACATGCTCTTCAGCTTGTTTGGTTGGAATCGTATAGTACGCTAAGGAAATGTTATTGTTGTGATGAAGATCTCAAAGAGCTTCTTTATTATTGCGCTGCTTGTGATTATGCTATGAATATGGCTTGTGTGGAGAAATCACTAGTCTTGTCTATAGACGATCCAAAGTGGCATGAGCATACACTTGCTCTTTTTCCAAGATATGCTCCTTTAACTTGCCAGGTGTGTGCCTTAGGTGATCCAACGAGCTGTCCTTTCTATATATGTCCTCCATGTGACTTTGTGGTTCATCAGAGGTGTCTCAACTCACCTCGTGTTATAAGGATATCTCGTCATCCCCATCGTATCTCTTTTACCTCTTCTTTTGACCAAAGAGATCTGTCTTGTGCTGTTTGTCGTAGAAATATCGATAATGATTATGGGGGTTTCATCTGCATCAAGAAGGATTGCTTGTATGCAGCCATTCGAAATGTGCCACACAGACCAATGTATGGGATGGTATAGAACTTGAGGGAGTGCCAGAAGACATTGAAGAAGAAGAGCTTGAGCCATATGTGAAGATAGGTGAAGGGATTATACAACACTTTCTCCATGAACGTCATCATTTGAAACTTGATGAAAACGTGAATAGAGATTATGACGAGAATAAGAAGTGTCAAGCATGCATCACACCAATCTATTTCGGTAACTTCTACTCTTGTATGCAATGTGATTTTATTATCCATGAAGCATGTGCGAATTTCTCTCGTAAAATACATCATCCCATACATCCACATCTGCTCATTCTAAGGGGAGGATATGATGAGGTTAAGAGCTATGATTGTTCAGCTTGTTCTTGGTTGTGCACAGTTGGTTTCTCCTACAAATGCAGTCAAGAACGATGCCATTTTAAGATATACGTCCAGTGCGCCATGATATCTGAGCCATTAGTGCATGAAAGTCATATGCATCCATTATTCCTCACATCTAAACCAAAAGAGTGGAGAACCTGTTGTGTTTGCAAAGATTCAGGGCACTGTTTGACAAACGAAACATTCAGTTGCATTGAATGCGATTTTTCATTGTGTTTCACGTGTGCTACTTTACCTCAGAAGGTGAGGTACAGGCATGATAAACATATGTTCTCTCTTTCTTATGGAAAGGAGGCAAATAGCATGATGTTTTGGTGTGAAATTTGCGAGAAAAAAATCAATCCAAAGGAGCGGTTTTATATGTGTGATGAGTACTATTGTGTTACATTACACATTGAATGTCTATTAGGGACGGAGATTTACATGAAGCAGGGTTCATCGTGGTTCTGTCGTGACAAAAAAGTAGTTGTGATGCCTAACAAAATGATGTCTAGGCCTATTTGCCTTTACTGTAAGAAGCGTTGCCCACAAAAAACATTTTTAAAGTGTTGTGGGTTTTTATTTTGTTCCTTACACTGTTTTTGTGTTGGTGACCAGATAGGGTTGACCAAATAGCATGATAGTCATTGCTTACTCGGAATGTGAGAAATGCATTGAATTTGTATCATGTCGTTTCATTATAGTGAAATACTACTAATTAATATGTCCAATGAAATATATCCACGGAAACTAATACAAAGACATATTGCATTACATCATTTCTTTTGAAGAATTGTTAAATTATTCAATAAAAAAAACCTGTTTTACAATTTTGTGCAGCATTTAAATCGTCTAAATATGATCAAATAGGTTTTAAATAGGAAATCAGAAAATCAGACAAAAAAACCAGAAAGCTCTGTAACACTTCTTCGTCCGCTGTAGTGTTATCGAGTGGCAAACCACACAATAAGTCCCTCCTCGTATGCATTACATCATTGATGAGAAAGATCTTTTGTTGAGCCAAACCTTTACCATCCTTTCCCAAACCAAATGTTTCAGTGGTAAGAACCGAGCTAAGCTTACAGTCTTATCAATAGACAATCTAAAATGGCATGAGAATTCAGTTCTTCTGTTCCCAAGACAAGCTGCCTTAACTTGCCAGGTGAGCTGAGACACTATTGATGGATCACAACACCACAAAGCGGTTAATTTCAAGAAAAAAAGACTTTTGATATCCCTATTAAAATCTCGCTTTACGCATTGTTTCTCTTCTTTTGACCAAGGAGACTTGTCTTGTGGTGTTTGTCGTAAAAATTATACGTGGGCTGTTGTAGGGCCAAACCACCGTGTTTTGTTTTGTTTGTTTCAATGTGTGGCACTTAATCCAGAATCCAGATATCCTTCTTACTTATCTCTCCATGATTCAAATATATTAAAGAAAACAAAAAAAAAACTAGACAATTGCGTGATATAGAAGAGAGCTCTTGTGTAAAGTCTAACAGCCTGTAACAAAAAGAAGTCAATGGAGAAGGAGAAGAAGCAGAAGCGGTTTGTGCTTATCAATGGGGCCTGCCATGGCGCATGGTGTTGGTACAAGATAATACCACATCTCAAGGCTGCCGGTCACAGCGTGATTGCAGTGGATCTGGCTGCTTCAGGTATAAGCCCAATCAAAGTGGAGGAGATCAAGAGTTTAAAAGACTACTCCAAACCGTTGCTTGAGGTTCTGAGCTCGTTTGGATCGGAAGAAAAGGTGATTATTGTTGCTCATAGCATGGGAGGCATATCAGCTGCTCTTGCTGCCGACATCTTCCCACATAAGATCTCTGCTATTGTCTTCTTGACAGCTAGCATGCCCGACACCAAGAACCCTCCTTCTTACCCTTTCGAAAAGGTAAATTTTCTTCACTGGTTCCGTATGATTTAGCTAAAACTGATCCTCCATAACTCAGTAAATTGCTGCAGTTTGTCCCGAGCCTTCCACCAGAAGAGTGGTTGGACACCGTGTTTCGCAGTTACGAAACACCTGGTCGTCCTCTAAGTACTGTTCTTTTAGGACCAAAGTTCATGGCCAAGAACTTGTATCAATTATCCCCGGTCGAAGTAAGACTCCAAGCCTATATCGAACATTTCTTTTCAAGCACAAATGAGTGAGATTGCTAGTAACCTGAGTCCAATCTTTTGGTAGGATCTTGAACTGGCAACATTGTTGGTTAGGGAAAACCGATCGTTATCTAGAGACAATCTTTCAGGAACAAAACCCTTTACCGAGGAAAGGTATGGAGCGGTAACACGTGTTTATATTGTATGCGGAGAGGATAATATAATACGTGAAGAATACCAGCGTTTGATGATCAGCAACTTTCCACCAAAAGAAGTCATGGAGATTAAAGGTGCAGATCATATGGCAATGTTCTCCAAGCCTAAAGAACTCTGCGCTTGTCTCTTGCAAATCGCAGACAAACATGCATAAGACACCACAATAATATTAGTATATTACAATCAACTTCAGCTCTTACCATCTCTATAACCAAAAGGCATTTGTTTCAATAATGTTAAACTTAAGCATGTTTCTCCCTACTACTTCCATAGACAGACACAAAAGCAGTTCCAATATTACCAAAATGAATACTAATAAAAGAAAATAGTTTCTTTGCATATCACATTCTTCATTTGTACAGAAGTACAAAAAATTATCATGTAACGGTTCTGATTAATCCAATATATAATTTTTCGGCAAATAAGTAAATAACCAGGAATTTAGCTCAAGTAAAGAATTTAAGAGTAGAAAATGGGGGCAAATGCTCTTTAGTATTTTAGTTTCACAACGTTTACAAGAACAAATAATCTTAAGTAGAAAAGTAGCATTTTACTCTTAGTGTAGTCAAAGTTATTTTGTGTTTTTCTCCTTGTTTCTATAGTTTTAAGCCGTGTTTAACGTTTCTGTCAAAGTATTAAATTGTTCTTTTGAGTTAAGTCTTCGGTCTATCCTCGGATTGCTAAAACAGATAAAAGAAATTGTACGGGGTTGTTGCTGCCACGTGCCATACCGTCTTGTCTTTTTGTTGGTTTACACTTATCCATATATTGAGCAGGCGGCAACCAAAATAAATAAGTCAATGAAGAACCAAAAGCTTTCGAATGACCTCTAAAGTGTAACATTGGTATTGCTTTAATTATAGTAAGATCCGGAAGCTACGGGGGGTAATAAAAGAATATAACAATTGCGTAAGAAAACATCAAACACACCGATATTATATATAAAGCGAGCACGCACTTATAGTCTAATAGACTGTAACAAAAAGAAGTCAATGGAGAAGGAGAAGATTAAAAAGCAGAAGCGGTTTGTGCTTGTCCATGGGGTCTGTCATGGCGCATGGTGTTGGTACAAGATAATACCACATCTCAAGGCTGCCGGTCACAGCGTGATTGCAGTGGATCTGGCTGCTTCAGGTATAAGCCCAATCAAAGTGGAAGAGATCAAGAGTTTGAAAGACTATTCCAAACCGTTGCTTGACGTTCTGAGCTCGTTCGGTCCGGAAGAAAAAGTGATTATTGTTGCTCATAGCATGGGAGGCATACCAGCTGCTCTCGCTGCCGATATCTTCCCAAATAAGATCGCTTCTATCATCTTCTTGACAGCTACAATGCCTGATACCAAGAACCCTCCTTCTTACCCTTTCGAAGAGGTAATTTTCTTCACTGATTATGTATGATTTAATAAAAACCGATCCTCCATAACTCAGTAAACTGCTGCAGTTTGTTCCGAGCCTTCCACCAGAAGAGTTATTGGACATCGTGTTTCGAAGCTACGAAAGACCGGGTGGTCCTCTACGTACTGTTATCTTTGGACCAAAGTTCATGGCCAAGCACTTGTATCAATTATCTCCGGTTGAAGTAAGACTCTAAGCCTATATGAGACCTCTCTTTTTCAAGATTATATGCTAGTAACCAGAGTACAATCTTCTGGTAGGATCTTGAATTGGCGACACTGTTGGTGAGGGAAAACCCGGCGTTAGCTACAGACAATCTTTCCGGAACAATACCATTTACCGAGGAAGGGTACGGTTCTGTTCCTCGTGTCTATATTGTATGCGGCGAGGATAACCAAATAAGTGAGGAATCCCAGCGTTTGATGATCAGTAACTTTCCACCAAAAGAAGTCATTGAGATCAAAGGTGCAGATCATATGGCAATGTTCTCTAAGCCTAAAGAAGTATGCGCTCGTCTCTTGGAAATCGCAGATAAACATGAATAACATGGTCATTGCAAAATAATACGATCCACTTCAGCTCCAACTGTCACTATAACCAAAGGCGTTTGTTTCAATAATGTTTGTCGCATGTTTCTCTGTGGCTACTTCCATAGACACAGAATTGGTCTTCCGCATGTTTCTGTGTGCTATATTCATAGGAACATTATAAAAATGTTTCATTCATCATATTGTCATCTATAACGTATTGATTGATATAAAGTCAACCGAGCTGAGCCAAGAGTAAATCGGAACTCTACCAGTACCAATCAATCAATTTTCAATAACCTGCTTCAATGTTTATCAATTGAAAGCTCAGAACTAAACCAGAATAATCAAAAATGTATTCCTCACTTTAAACCCTCCCTAATAATCACTATCACCATAAACTAACAACAATTAATAAACACTTCGTATAACAGTCTCAACCACCAAGAATTCATCTTTCAGGCGTTATAAATAATAAAAATTAAAATTGATGTCAAATAGTGGAAAGGGTCATCAGATAGGAGCGAAAGACTATGCTGAATAGATGTAATCATGTAAGATTTATATCATCTGAACTATGCGTTATCAATCATCATTTGAACCTTTCCAAGATTTAAGAAAAACACAAACGAAAATCAAAATATAATTTAGATTATTATCAAAATAGGCCTCATAGAGAAGATTAGATTTATCAACAAGGATTAATTCAGACATATGCTTGTCAAAATCATTTAAATCATAGGCCAAAAATAAAAAAATAAAAATATAGAGAGGGACTCAGAATATGGGTGGTGATATAACAGAATGGTCGGCAAATAAGCTTTTTAAGACCTATATTACGACGAACGAGACCTTAATATCAATCGTCACTGTCCGAAAAAGAAAATCAATTTACAAAAACTAAAAAAAGAAAGAGTAATCTTTTTACGAATTGGGAGGTAATTCTCAGTAAAGCCAGCGTTTTTCACATCAAAGTAATTAAACTCAGACGGTAATTCCATAGTTTTAGCAATAATCATCATCGATTCCTTCCCACTAAATCAATCTACTTAACCTAAATAAAAACCATTAACTTAAATACAAAAAAATAAATAAATCCAATTAACCTAAACAAAGACCATTAATTTAAATAAAAAATGTAATCGCCGTAGTGGCTCCGTAGATCACAAAAGAATCAAGATCCACAGGTTCCTATCAGAAAGCGAAACACAAACATCTGTTTATGTCCAATGTAGCATCAAAGATCATTGCCCAAAAAAGCTATAGTCGACGTGGCATCGGACAATAAAACATTAAAACATAAATTAAAAAAAAACCCATCAGAAACCCGTTTAAAATCAACCACACAGAAGCGGACACGGAAACGGTGGGAAGTACGGTCTGAAGATAACCCAAGTCCCGGGGCATCTTCTTCTAACACCGATTCGTAAACGGATCCGGGTTAGGGATCCGAGTACGGTTTAACGGGTAGAGAAAAGACTGATCCGCGGGGGGGATGGAGAGATCTAACAAAAAACCGGATGCAATCCTCGATTCAGTCCGCTGCTGCGTTTTAAGTGTCATACGGCACTTCCTATCTTTGGGAATTGTTCTTCATCGGGCCAAATCAAATGAATCAAAAACTTAGATAATCGAAAAGAGCTAAGAGAAGAGTGGTAGTTGCAATGTGAAGAAGAAAGATATTAGAAAGAGAGGGGAGAAGGTCGATTTATATATATAGAGAGGGTATGAGGCGGCGTAACTCAAAACCCTAATATTGAAATTGAAATCATTAACCGGATATATGGTTTTCCGGTTTATTGATTTATTAAATTTATGAATTTATACTTATCAATTTTATTTATTTTACTGTTACTTGTGTTATACTCCAGTTTTGAATAAGTGTCGTTTTAGAGATTTTTTTTTGTTTTAAATTAATTGATATTTTAAATTTCTATGCAAAATTTAATGATTTTTTAATATTTTATAACCATTTGTATTCTGAATATTATTTCATTGGTTAAATTGTATTTAACTGTATTGGTAATTGTGTTTTTCTTTTGAAAAACTAACAAATTAAATATTTTTTTAATTTATGTAGATTATTTTAAAACGACACATAATCAAAACCTGAGAGAGTATATTCTCAAATAATAGTATATTTCTAGAACTTTATATATAGTCATTTATGAAATTTTATTCTCAAAAAGTTACTTTTTGTGGAACAGTAATTTATAGCCTTCATTAAATATAGTGTAAAAGAAGTGTAGTTATGTTTCTACTACGAGTATGCGAGTATAATGAAGTTTAACGTGATATAAATTAAGATTCAATTGAAATCAAAAAACAAAAAATAGAAAATTCAGTAAAGTTTTGGATGCTATAGAACTATTTGTCTTAAATTATATTAAAATACTAATGATTCAATATTTACGTCGGATTCTTTAACATTTACAAGGTAATCGTCGATATTAGCTATATTTTAGTGGATTTATTGGAATTATGAATGGAACTCACATGTGTGTAAAAGTTAAGTTTAAATTACAAGCAATGTATTAGAATCGACACGACTATATAAGTTTTAACAATGGTGATATATTATCTAAATATGATTTTTATATACGTATGGAATGGAACACCAGGATCATATCACGATACACCAATCTTTTCACTCGCACAGAATAATGATTTTGAAATCCCATTATCTCATGCGGATAAGTATTATGTTGTTGACTATAGATATCATAATAAATAAGGTTTTTTATTTTTTATAGGTCCATTCAAAATAAAATTTTCAGATATCATGTCACAAATTTTATACAGGTCTCTTCCAAAGAATAAGGAAGAATTATTCAATATGACTCATACATCTTTTCAATCCACTATTACACACACTTTAGGAGTATGGAAGAAAAAATGAAAAATTTTAAGTGATTTTCCTAGAATATGATTAGAGCTGCAGCAGGGAGTAATTATCAGGACGATAGAACTTTATAATTTTATTAAAGTTTTCAATTTTACCAACGCTTATCTATTATATAATTAGCTAAGTACTTTCTCCTCCTCGAAGCCAGATTTGACACGTGTCCTATTTAATTGTTAACTTTATTTTCATATTTTACGACATTTTGTTAAACCATTCAATTTTGTAATACAATTGATCCAAACTCAGATCTATTCCCTACATAGTCCAGTACACATCTCGGTTGGCCCAAAAACCTAAATCATCTCTTCATCGTTATTATCTCCACGTGGACAGACCACACCGCCTCTATACGTTTAATTCCGACGGTTCGTCGTCACCGGCCGTAACCCCCGGTGATCTCTCTCCTTCCCATTCATTACCATGATGATCCTTCTTGAATTCTAATTAATTCCCAGTCCATGGCTTCATCCAGTGGTTATATAACGAACGAAGGCTCTCTCAAACACAGTGACCCTCTAAATCTCCTCACAAATCTACATAATAGACACGTTTGGTTGTATAACGAACGAAGGCTCTCTCTTCGGGCAAAAGTGAGCCAAAGAAGATGAGTGGTACAGTAGCAACGCACAATGTATTCATCTACGGCGGCCTCATGGCAGACGACGTCATTCCCCTTCTCCTCAAGCGTGTCCCTCCAACAGCCTCCGAGATGTTCCCTGATTGTACGATTACTTCTCTCTCTCTGTTGAAATTGAAATGAAATTAATGGATGTTCTTGGAGATTCGGCATCAAAGGACGTGTTTATCCGCGATTTACCAGCTCAGGCCGATAAAGTCTCTGGCAAGGTTTCTTTCTGTCTCCCGATATGATTATCTCTTTTTGTTATGTTCGAATATCAGATGAAAATTCGAATCAGATTCAATTTTGCAGGTACTATTTGGAATCACAGATTATGACTTTACATTTTAGATGAGTTTAAGAAGACTGAGTTTGAAAGACGCAACAACGTTCATGTTTTGTTAATAGTGAGTGTCAATTCTTTGGATTTAATATAAAATTGGAGTTAGATGCAGAGCCTTTCAAATTAACTTAACGGTCTTTGTCCGCTTTCCTGGCCGCCAGCAGTCTAGCCGTGGGGCTCAACAGAGATCACTCAGTCACGGGGGCTCAGAGGGATTAAGATTCTTCGTCATGAATACAATGCATAGTACTACTTGTCTTATGTTAAATTTCCAGAAAACAACTGCAGATTTATTGTGCTGTATGGGTTAATACGCATATATATATGTGACAGCTTCCAGATTATTTGTGTGCATTTTATCTTAGGTCAATCGTATATTTTAGTTTTGAAATTTTACATATATGATTTTTCAAATTCCAAATACTCTTCTACTATTTTGATTAACACAACGTTAGTATTGTAGTTTACCAATGTACGCAACTGTTTTATCTATATTGGATTAATTCACAATTCTTTGATGAGTGGGTTTAAATAGTTATAATTCTTTTCTTTTTTTCGACAGAGTCATAATTCAAATATTAAATTTTTGAAGAGAAAGTTGTGGCTCAGGAAGATTAATAGATTCATTCTTAAAATCTCTAATATTGATGACTTCTCTGGTTTTGATTGGTACTTACGGGTTTGTTTATAAAAAACCATAAACGAACTCTTTTCATTTGTTTGTTTTATATTTTGCATTGTTTTTCACATGTGTTATATTTAATTAAACATTTACAAATATATATATTTACAATAGTTTAATTACAATTTTAAATTGTAAATAACAATTTTACTTCATAAATTTAATAAGAAAAAAACCCAAAAATAAATTTTAATACACAAATCTAACTCCACGCGTGCGGAGTGAACAGATGAACTAGTTTTATTGATGAAAACACAAATGAAATATCAAAATAATGCTTTAGATGAATTAGAAAAATAAAAATAGGTAACGATGGACAGCATATGACAAATATAAAAGAAATTATTGCTGAAATATAACAAAAAATATAAATATTTGATAATATACATTTAGCTTATAATTTAATTTATATTTTAATGAAAGTTAAATATCTATTTAAAAATAAAATGTTAATGAAAATTTCATATTTATTATTAAATACTATAAATTTAAATTTTATTTTAAATATATTTTATTCGAATTATCGAGTGGAAGAATTACTCTCGCTGCCGATATCTTCCCACATAAGATCGCTTCTATAGTTCTTTTGTCTTCTTGACAGCTACCATGCCTGATACCAAGAACCCTCCTTCTTACCCTTTCGAAAAGGTAATTCTCATCACTTATTCCGCATGATTTAACTAAACCTGATCTTCCATAAGTCCGTAAACTGCTGCAATTTGTTCCGAGCCTTCCACCAGAAGAGTTATTGGACATCATGTTTCGAAGCTACGAAAGACCGGGTAGTCCTCTACGTACTGTTATCTTTGGACCAAAGTTCATGGCCAAGCACTTGTATCAATTATCTCCGGTCGAAGTAAGACTCTAAGCCTATACCAGACCTCTCTTTTTCAAGCACAAATGAGATCGCTAGTAACCTGAGTTGGTGAGGGAAAACCCGGAGTTAGCTACAGACAATCTTTCAGGAACAAAACCCTTTACGGAGGTTCGGTAACACGTGCTTATATAGTATGCGGTGAGGATAATCAAATAAGTGAGGAATCCCAGCGTTTGATGATCAGCAACTTTCCAACAAAAGAAAGTCATGGAGATTAAAGGTGCAGATCATATGGCAATGTTCTCTAAGCCCAAAGAAGTATGCGCTCGTCTCTTGAAATCGCAGATAAACATAAATAACATGGTCACTTCAAAATATCACGATCAACTTCGGCTCCGACTGTCACTATAACCAAAGCCGTCTGTTACAATACTGTTTGTCTTAAAGCTTGTTTCCCTGTGGCTTCTTCCATAGGCAGACACAGAATTTGTCTTAAAGCACATTTCAATGTTTCTGTATATACTATTGTCATTGCTATAACGTATTGATCGTCATAAAATCCACCGAGCTGAACAAAGAGTAAATCGGAACTTTACCGGTACCAGTTTCCAATAACCATGTTCAAAGTTTATCAATTGATAAGTTCAGAACTAAACCAGAGTAACAAAAAATGTGGCGGATTAAACAACTCATCACTTAAGCAATTATTATTCGTTACTTCAAACCCTTCCTAATAATCACATTCTCCAAAAACTAACAACAATTAATGAACACTTTGTATAACAATCTCAACAACCAGGAATAAATCTTTCAGGCGTCATAAGCAGTCAACTAAAATTGATGTAAAATAGTGGTTAGGGTCATCAGATAGGAGCGAAAGACTATGCTGAATAGATGTAATCACGTAATATTTTTATCATCTGAACTATGCGTTATCAATCATCATTTGACCCCTTTCCAAGATTTAAGAAAAACACAAACGAAAATCAAATTATAATTTAGATTTTTATCAAAATAGGCCTCATAGAGAAGATTAGATTTATCAACATGGATTAATTCAGACATATGCTTGTCAAAATCATTTAAATCATAGGCCAAAAATAAAAATAAAAATATAGAGATGGACTCAGAATATGGGTGGTGATATAACAGAATGGTCGGCAAATAGGCGATTTACTGCCTCTGTTACGACGAACAAGACCTTAATACCAATTTTCAATGTCCAAAAAGAATATCAATTTATAAAAAAAAAATAGTAATCTTTCGACGAATTGGGAGGTAATTCTCAGAAAAGCCAGCGTTTTTCACATCAAGGTAATTAAACTCAGACGGTAATTCCATAGTTTTAGCAATAATCATCATCGATACCTCCCATTAATCAAATCTAATTAGCCTAAACTAAATAATAAGAAAATGTAATCGCCGAATTGGCTCCGTAGATCACAAGAAAAATCAAGATCCACAGGTTCCTATCAGAAAAGCGAAACACAACATCTGTTTATGTCCAATGTAGCATCAAGGATCATAGCCCAAAAAGCTATCGTCGACGTGGCATCGGACAATATAAAGCATTAAAACAAACATATACCTATCACGATGTAGTCAGAGTAAATTAGGGACAACCAGTACAATCTTCAATAACGGTGAAGACATGACCAAAACAATGCAATAACTAAAAGATCAGCCTCATTGAGAAGATTAGGCTTATCAACATGGATTAATTCAGACATATGCTTGTCTTAATCGATTTAATCATCGGCCGATTCTAAAAAAACAAACCAAAAAAAAATCAAACATAGGAATAATGACTCAGAATATAACAGAATGATCGGCAAATAGGCCACAAGGACCGATATTACGACGAACGAGACCTTTTATTATCCTCACTGTCCTCATCTAATATGCTATAATTGTTAGATAGAATAATCAAAACTCTACAAGAACCACTTCTCAGTAATGTTCGAGAATCCAAACTAACAATAAAATTTGGAGGAAAGGGTCATCAGATAGGAGCGAAAGACTATGCTACATATTTGTAATCATGGAGATTATATCATATGAACTATGCGTTATTATTCATCACTTGACCATTTTCCACCTAACAAAATCATTAAACCAAACAAACAAAGCAAAAGATGTAATAAAATCAGCCTCATTAACAAGATTAGGTTTATCAACATGGATTAATTCAGACATATGCTTGTCTTAATCAATTTAATCATCGGCCAACTAATAAAAAAACGACAAAAAAACAGAGAAAATATAAAATAAAGGACTCAGAATATGGGTGGTGATATAACAGAATGGTCGGCAAATAGGCTTTTAAAGACCTATGTTACGACGAACGAGACCTTAATATCAATCGTCACTGTCCGAAAACTTAAAAAAAGGAGTAAACTTTTAGTGATTATGGGAAGGTAAACTCAGTAAAGCCAGCGTTTTTCACATCAAAGTAATTAAACTCAGACGGTAATTCCATAATTTTAGCAATAATCATCATCGATTCCTTTCACATTAAATAAATCTAACTAACCTAAATAAAAACCATTAATTTAAATAATAAATAAAATGTAATCGCCGTATTGGCTCCGTGGATCACAAAAGATTCAAGATCCACAGGTTCCTATCAGAAAGCGAAACACAAACATCTGTCTATGTCCAATGTAGCATCAAAGATCATTGCCCAAAAAAGCTATAGTCGACGTGGCATCGGACAATAAAAAATAAATAAATAAAATATTAAAAAAACCCATCAGAAACCCGTTTAAAATCAACCACACAGAAGCGGACACGGAAACGGTGGGAAGTACGGTCTGAAGATAACCCAAGTCCCGGGTCAGCTTCTTCTAACACCGATTCGTAAACGGATCCGGGTTAGGGATCCGAGTACGGTTTATCGGGTAGAGAAAAGACTGATCCGCGGGGGGATGGAGAGATCTAACAAAACCGGATGCAATCCTCGATTCAGTCCGCTGCTGCGTTTTAAGTGTCATACGGCACTTCCTATCTTTGGGAATTGTTCTTCATCGGGCCAAATCAAATGAATTAAAAACTTAGATAATCAAAAAGAGCTTGGAGAGAGACGAGTAGTAGGAATGTGAAGAAGGAAGATATTTGAGAGAGAGGAGAAGCTCCGTTTATATATATAGGGAGGGTATGAGGCGGCGCAACTCAAAACCCTAATATTGAAGGGTTTTCTTTTTTTTTTTTAATATTTTCCAAGTTGAAAGTTCATTAACCGGAAATCTAGTTTTCCGGTTTATTTATTTATATTAAATTATTTCATATTATTTATTTATTTATATTAAATTATTTCATAGTAAACCAGTTAATTAAAAAAAATTTTGTCGTGGGATAGTTATTATATAATAAAGTGGGAAGCAATTTTAAAAAAAAAATTTATTAGAGATGAATTCTTTCATATTTGACGAAAATAAATTAAAATATTTTTAGTTATTTTAATTTTAAATTATTGACTAACTAATTCACAAATATTAAATTTTTAATAAAAAATGAAAATACTATTGAATATTTTATTTATAAAGATTTTGATCTTTTAAAATTACTAAATAGAAAATCATGACAATTAGCAATAAAATCATTAAAATTTTTGACATATGTTTATAAACTAATAATTTATATATATAAAAACATGAAAGAAAATATTAATCTTCAAAAAAAAATATTATTTTTTTACAGATTATATAAAATTTATTTTTTTAGATTAATCCTAAAAAGAAAAAAAAATGTTTATTTTGCCTTATAAATATATAAATTGATTAATAGTAATTTTCCTTTTTTAAAAATGTTAAACCAAAAAGGATTACAAATACTCTTATTATAAAAGGAATTATAATAAATATTTTAAAAGAATATAATTTTATAAAAAAAAAATTAAAAAAATATTTTTAATATTAATATTTATTAGATGTAAAATAAAGATATCTAAATTATTTTAGAGAGTTCATTAAAAAATTTCTTTATTCTTAAATTATATTTTACTTTCGTATGATATAATATTTAAAATTAGACATAAATTTTTTTATTTATTTAGAAGTTTTATTTTTCAAAATATTTAATGCTTACATATTTTTTGGATTTGAATTATAAAATTAATTTTTGAATAATGTAACATAAAATTTTAATATTAATTTTAAATTTTTACTTGTCTAACAGGTCGGTCCTTATCTAATGTAATTGTTTATAAATAAAAAAATATAAATCAACAAGATTATGGGTATTTAATCCAAGGTTTCAATTGCATTTTGATAATAAAGGTACCAATATTTAATAAAACATGTTTTTAGTAAATTTAGGAAAAAGACAGAGTTCAAAAACGCGAAAAAAACTCAGTTTCATAAACGAAGTCAACTAACCAAACACACAATTTCAGAAGACTCAAACTCAGAATCTGCATCTCCTTTATGCACTACAATTTTATAAATTATTCGAGACCTCCTCTTAAGGATATACCTCTATCCCATTCGCATCCAAACATGGGAAAGACTCCAAAAAATGCTTTATCATCTCTTTCTCTCTAACTGTATCTTGAAATTCTTTGATCTGTAACTTCTTCACTGGACAAGTTGAGAGTGAACGACCTTTGTCCTCCCTAGATATGCAATCACAAGCATCCCCACATTTATCAGTCACATAGTGTAGAACACCCTGAAAAGAGGAAGCTAGTCAATAAGAGAATGTCTAAACGTGAATGGCATCATTGTAAATGTTTTGAGCTTTTTACCTCGAAGACTAGAGTTTCCAAATGTGGACACTTCCTTAAGAGAACCGGCATTGCTTGCCATCCACGGTTTGCATCACTAGCAATCCATAGAAATTTGAGGTTGTTGAACACCGGCATCGATTCAGAAAAGAGAGAAAGTACCTGAAACAAGACCAAACCCATCCCAACATTACACAGCTGCTACATTTTGTTTCAAAGCAAAAGGAAAACCAAATAGCAAGCAACTGACCTCAAGAGTATCTGCAGAAAGGGAAAGTCTCTGAACATTTCTCATGCCATTGATGAGCTTCAACACATTTCTAAGACACAAAAAAGCTTCATCTTCATAACGTGGCTCTCGTATCAAATTGATCTGATATTCAAGTACTCTAAAGTAGAGCATAGCTTCAACTAAATTTGGCAAGTTAACTTTTGGATAGTCGGCAGCAACAAAATCACAATAGTCAAGGTAAAGCAGATTTGGGGTATCAAAAGAAATGCTCTTCGGATTTCCATTAATTTGGAAAGGAATGGTAGAGATAGTTAACTTCCTGAGGCTTGCACTTGATGCTGTTGCGTCCGAAACCATGTGCATATCAGACAAGTACAACTCCTCAAGCACAGGGAAAGCAGATAGAAAAACCCCAAGTTCGCAGTATAAGTAAACCTCGACTGCTACAATGCTGAGAGATTTAAGCATTGGCAAGTAAGCTTCTTTACCTCCACGCCACCAACGAACAGTAAGCTCACTTCTTATTTTCAGCTCTACTAGTGTGCTGCTAACGAACATCTCTTTAGGCAGGTGATATACGAAATCATAAGCAAATATAAGAAAATCGAAGACAAGATCAAGATTTGTAACACCACGCTGCAAGACATTGCATATCCAAAGATTCATACGATCTGGGTCACTACCATCTTTGCATTTCAGGGAGAATTTCTTGATGGGAGAATCGCCATGCAAAGCCAAAACCCTATCCACAAAATCCATAAAACTCTGAATTACATCGTCTCGTTCTCGCTTACCCTCTTCCGGATTAAGAAACTCAGTGTCATCAATGTCGATGATATCTAGGACGAGTGTCCACAACATGCGCCATTTCTTTGAGAGAGTCGATGTTAAAGCAGCTTCCTTTGTCGTCAAGAAAGACAATATATGAAGAAGAATCTCTTTAGGTAGACTTCCGATCCGATCCATGAGCTCTGCATGAATAAAAATTCAAGTAAAATCAACAATTACCAAGAAAATATATATTTTTTTTAAAACACGAAAATAATTTGAATTTGAAACCTTAATATGAACGAAAAGAAACTTATGACTTAACTTCAGAACCTAAGTTGGTATGTTGGAAATGTAAAAGAATGAGTGATAAAACGAAGCATCAAAGCAGCTTTGTTTTGTCAAAGCAGTTTTGGACTAACCCAAACCAGAACAATTTAATATCAGAATCTAAAAATCCTATCATAATTAACTAAGTAACCACAAAGAAATTGACTATTTTATTCCTTAGATAAATTAATAGATTGAAACGAAGCGTCAACCCATTTTTGTTCAAACTATTCACTACACATATCATATATACTTAATCAATGTTATGTATTTTTCCCCGATTACATTTTTCAATTTAAAATAAATAAAAGTATCTAAATTTTTTCAAATTTATCAAAAAAACTTGGTATAAAGTTAATTTTATCCAAATTATTAAGTGTTTATAGTGATTTTAGCTATTTAAATTTTTAAAACCCATCTTATTACTCAAATTTCTCAAACTCATCATGTTTCTTTATTGGAAACACTTTATATACTACTTTTCAAAATCTGGTTTACTTCATTTTTTTTTTGTTCCGCTGATTCCATCCCAATTCCCAATATGAATAATTTAGATATCTCCAATTCTTGTATTCTAAGATAAAAATATATTATAAAATTAATTTTTACCCAAATTATCAAGTGTTTAATAATTATTTTAGCTATCCAAAAATTTGGAACCCGTGTAGTTACTCAAATTTTCCAAACTCTTATCATATTTCTTTATCAAAAATATTTTGAATAGTATTTGCAAAATTCGAGTTACTTGTTTTCGCTTTTTTTTTTGTGGCTAACTCTAGCCTAATTCCCAAAATGTGAATAAACTTAGCCATACTCTAGTTTTCATGAAAAATCATCTCATCTATTAGCATTTCAGTTTGGACTACATTTTTATCGATACAAGAATCGATTTAGTCTAATTCTACCAAATTAAGAGCCCAAAAAACTGCCAAACCATATTTTAATGAATTGGACAGTGGCAATAATAATTCCAATGAAAAAAGATTAATCACCAGTGGTGTCATGGTGATATATGATTTAATTCCACCTCCTAGAACCATATGTTTGGATTCATTAAAAATGTTAGGTGCTAAAGTATGAATAGGATTGTTTAATTAATTCCGAAAAAATGGTTGAATAAAAAATTTAATAAAATCATTTCCAATGAAAATGCTTATTAAATCCATTAATTTCATACACATAAAAACTAAATCCCCAGAGTTTATATCAGTGTATACATATATATATTCAGATTCAGTTTTGAATTAAGTACATAGTCTTTACTACCACTATTATGATTAGTATCAGTGTATGACGATTTATTGAACTACTAATTTTTTGCTAGGATTTCATGCAAATATTAGATTGAATCTAGATGATTGGAATTATATAATACCTGGATATTCTTCAGTGAAACGATGAAACAAAATGATTGGCGATAAAGCACACAAATTGGATCAGAAATGTAATGAGGTTTAAAATCTCAACACCTTGAGGATGAACTACTCGTCTCATATAGATTTTAGTTTCGAAACATGTTTATCTTATTTTGTTATCTCATGACGGCGTAAGATTGAACTATGTTTACCCTTCACCTATATATTTTCTTTTATAAGGAATATATAAAACCTATTTTGTTTAGGATTTCAACATGGGCCATACTCATTACGTTAGTGAACTTAACTGATACATCGGTATTTGTGACAAGCCCAACTTAATACATCGGTATTTGTGACAAGTCCAAATTAATTAATATTCACAAATCCATCATATATTGTTATGTATATTTATCATATAAATAGAAAATTTATAGGACCCATATATATAATAATTCACTTTATTCATGGTCATGTGATCATGTAAAATTGTATAATACTAGCAACATAATTTTAACATATATATATATATATATATATATATATATAGTGTATGTGTGACTTCTAACAAAATACTACAACTTCATACATAATAGTATATGATTGTCAAACTTTGACATGACAAACTAAATAAGAATATTTATGAAGTACAAAAATTTCAAAACCTTTGTGACAAACTTACCATCCGACCAACCATTTCATTTTGATCATTATGAAGAAAATTTTGAAACATAATCACCTTGTTGAGTTATCATGCTTCACCTTTAGCAATCTTGCTCTAATAATGGTTTCAGTCATGACTAGGTAACAAACCAAATCAGCATGAGCACATCATAACTTTATCATTCTAATAATTTTTCTTAGCTTTGAATAATCTTTCTAATTTTATTTTGGGTCAATTTACTATATAACTATAATGAGAAAAAAAAAACTATACCATAAGACCATATAATAACTCCCTTTAGATTTATGGATTTTTGGTATAAAATTAGACAAATTGCTCTTAATCTTTTTGAAAAACATTATAAGGTAGATCAAAAGGAAGAAAGAGAAAGTGTTGTACTTTTCTTTTTAAAATTAAATATGTTTTATCCCATTAGATTTTGTTTAAGTTATTAATCTCATACTACTAATTGATTAATCTTTTAATTTGTTAAAAAACACAATCTTTTTCTGCATTTACCAAAGTTTAAATTTTAAAAAACGAACATAAACATCTTAATTAGGTAAATAATAAATATATTACTAATGAAAAAATATGTAAAAAAATATTCACATAATATAGAATAACATGAACAAAACTATATAAACTATACTTGTATACTATACTGTTTTACTTATTATATATTTTTCACACACAATATGGATAATACTCTCCATAGTAGTACTATACTATATTTATGTAATATAAATATATAAGAAATACTAAAAATTTGACAAAATAGTACAATATAATAGATGTGTACTATACTAATATCGAACGATCTATGTTTCATTGCAAGGTTTTTGGTGAATGTTAGAGGAAGGGAGAGAGTGAAGAGAGGATAATTTAATAAAGTAGTACAAAGATTGATAAATGTAGAATAATATTGTAAAAAAGGAGAAGAGAAGAGAAGAGAGGAGAGGAGAGAGATTGAAGAGGAGATAGAGAGACCAAAAGAGGTGGGGAGGGAGAGGAGTGGAGAGACTAGAAGAGGAGAGAGAGACAAGAGAGGTGGGGAGAGAGATACGAAGAGAGATGGAGAAGAGAGGAGAGGAAAGAGAGAAAAAATAAATAAATGTAATATAGTATATATTTCATAAATATCATAGCTATTCTTTCTAATGGTTATACATTATATTATTTTATTTTTTTGGATCATTTCTCCTAATTTCTTTTTTTTCATAAAATTTTTTGCTAATCAAAAACTTTACACATTTCCCCAAAATGAAATGAAAAAGAAGGACAACTTAACACTAAAAAAACTAATAATTTTGCTATAAATTACCATATATGAAATGAGATATATATATATATATATTATAAATTTTTGTATAGATTATATTAAATATTATATGCAAGAGAGGAAAAATGAAAGTGAATCAGTTGCTTAACTTTTTTTATTTTATTTTTGACACTGACATATATTATTTATACTAAAAGTTAAACACATAAATAATGCATACTGGCATAAAAATAACACTAATAATAATGCAAACCTACATTTTCAAAGTTTGATAACAACTAAATATTAAAATGTATGTATATGGATAATCATGTTTTGAATCAGCAAATTTTTTTATAACACTCCTTCTTAATTATCTATACTAATAATGTATTACGTACTTTCATGTTAAAAATCTTATCGTGAAAAACTCTGTTTGGATAAACACCATAGCAAAAGGAAAAGAATGCAGTAACATGCACAAACATTACTGGTACAAGGAGTAAAAATAAGGCTAAAGTTTATAAAAAGGACTCGAAGAGATATATGAAGTTTTCAATCTCTGTCCTGAAAGATGGTCAATTATCTGGTTCTTCGATCATTTTCACCAAATTGGAGCAATCCGTCTCAAAACGCACTGATAGTCTTTGACATTCCGCTAAACATTCCATCACCCAAATAAGACCTTCAAACTCAGCGTGGAGAGCCGATAGGCTCCTGCGGCACCCTCGGGAGCCCACCATATGACCGCACAAAGGGTTCCACCGCGTGTTTAATATTTGCATTGTTTGAAATCATATTTAATAGAAATAATGTTATATTATATAATTACCTTTAATAAAATTTAATCAAATTATTAATATTCAATAACATTTTATGTAAATCACATATCAACTAAAATTTTTCATTTTTTAAAAAGATCATGTTTTACTATAATAAATGTGTTGTAAACAAAATGCGGTGGTGGAAGTAAAACTCTCGATTTTGCTGATGAAATTGTTGCAAGAAAAAAAGACGCTCTTTGGTGCCGATATCTCTCACAACATTATGATTTATTATATTAAAACATGATAGTCATCTGTTATATTATGCTGAATGTCATTGAAATTTAATGAAAATACTAGAAATTTATTAAGAGTAATTTAGATTAAATACATCATTTAGACCAGACAGCTTAACTCTTTTCAGTATAATGCAGATCTTAAATTTTTTTATTTCAACAAAATAAACTAATATATGATATAAAAGAAATTAGTACAATATATAATATATTAAAATTTAGAATTATATTTTATAATCATATTAAAAATAAAAAATTAGTTACAAATCATATAATAAAATTATAAATAAAAATAAAAACAATTATTTTATCTTATAAATCTAATTTTTGCAAAAAAATAGAAATACGAAAAACAAACTAAAAATATCGTTTTTGCTTTAGAATGGATTAAAATTTATTAAATTATATAATATATTTATATTAAAAATAAAATTGTTGACATCTGAAGTTTTCACATTTATAAATATATTTTATCAAAAAAGTAAATAAAAAAGAAAGAAACTTAAAATTTTCAAAAAAATAATTTTTTAAAAAAGTTCTTCAATGAAAACTAAGGAGGTGTTATTGGATAGTGTAATTTAATTGAATTGAACGTATTTTAAATTCAGGGTAAAATTCAGCGTTATTGGATTGAGTATTTGTCAGATAGAATTAGAAATACATTAAAATCCCTTGTTATTCAATATCTACTTGATTTTTTTGGATTTCAGTTACGATGGATTTTAATAGAATCTTTTATCAAAAATAAGAGTAAAACAAATACCACACTTTTAACGGGTATTCTGAAGTATTTCTAAATCCATTAAAGACTTTAACCAAATCTAACAAAAAACTCCTGATTTTAATTACATTAAAATACACTGGATTCTTAATCCAATAACACCTCCTAAAAAAATAATAATAAAAAAAAAATCTAATTCATGTTTTTAAAGTACGGGAAAGAATCTAGTGTCAGTTATATCATCCAAATCTTCAAAGACTTGTAAGAATGAAGTCTTTGAACATGACATTCATGTATGCAATAAAGTAAGGTTATATTTGTTACAAAACTCATGGCCATTGAGTTTGTCAAAAATCAAAGTAAAAATCAAGTTTTTCAATATCTTCTTTTTCAATTTGTTACGTCGCTGTTAGCTAATGGCAATGCACTAAATTAGTGAATCACATTGCAGAACATCCCATAGATTGAATGTAACAGCTTTCATTACTGGGATTAGATGTAATTTAGGATCTGACCTTATCTCTCTTTTAGTTATGACGTTATCTCTCTTTTAGTCAAGAGTATAAGTGAAAGATACTGAACAATTTAGGCTATGGCTCTTGGGAAGCATATGTGCCACAATTTAGTGTATTGTTGTAGTGTTAAAGTCTCTTTTACTGTATGAAAACTTTTTTTAAGTTAGTTTTTCTCTTACCAACTCTGGGTCTTAGAACATACATATGGTCCAGGAGCTCCTCCCCACCCACGTATCTTCAATCTTGTGTCTCCGGGCAAGTAAGAGAGGCGCTAAGGACAAACCTATCTCGCTCCCGACGCGGTCTGGCTCCTATTCCACTAAAACTGGATATAACTCCACCATCACCTCCCTGTCCCCACCAGAGCAGCTCCAACAAGTCAACTTGGACCAAACAGCCTTCTCTTGGACTCGGGATATCTGGAACGGATCATACCCACCAAAGTTAAAACTGTTCCTATGGCAAACAGCGCAGAATTCACTGCCAACAGGAGAGAACTTACTAAATCGGGGACTTTTTGATCTCTCCCTTTGCCCTTACTGTGGTGACCTTGAAACTCTGGAACACCTCTTTTTCCATTGTCAGGTTGCGGCTCAGTCCTGGCAGATTGCCCCACTCGCCAGCTAAGCTGACCCTTTTTATGCTTTGGACTTCAAAACCACCTTAACGTCAGCCCGTAAGCATCGCACTCTCCCACCAATTGGATTAACAGACTCACCCCTGCCTATCCGGACATATGGCAATTGTGGAAGGCTTGCAATATCAAAATCTTTGAAAACAGATCACTTTCAAGCATTGAGGTGGTCTCGAGAGCAATTACCTCGGCAAAGGAGTGGGAAGAAGCTCAACGCTCTAAACCAAAGCCTGTGACACCAATCACTGGCTCGCACCCTCCTCCACCATCACCTGACCTAGTACTATTCTTCACAGATGCCTCGTGGGACCCGATTTCAAAGGCCGCAAGTTATGGCTGGATCTTCAAAGACGCCAGCGGAACCAGCATTCAAGGACAAGCCGGTGAAAGCCACATCAACTCACCTCTTATGGTGGAAGCCAGTGCGGCTCGATCAGCCCTCTCTCAAGCATTGGAGTTGGGTATCTCTGCAATCTGTCTCAAATCAGATGCTCAGGACCTTGTTCGAGCACTATCTTCGCAGGAGAAAATCAAAGAAATCTCTGGGATTTTGTTTGATTTACACTCTCTTGCCTCTTGTTTTTTTATCTATCTATTTCATGTTCATCCTTAGATCAGAAAACTCTGTCTCTGACTCTCTGGCTAAAAATGCCATGTGGGCTCATCAGAAACTTTTATTGGACCCCTAGTTTGGGCCTCCTCTCTATCTAATATATTTTGATGTTCAAAAAAAAAAAACTTCTGAATTCACCGAGTTGCATTTTTTACTCTTATAGAAGGGAATTATCATTTAAACTAAGGGTTTGAATGGTGAAAGCAATCTAAATATGACAGATCAAGCAGATTATGCAGATCATATGGAATAAGTGTAGATCATGGAGATTAGACAGATCATGCAGGACAATAGGATGGACAGCCACAAAATATGTAAGGAAGAAAAATATAGATAGATCTCTTGTCTTTTTCACTAAGACAAAAAAATCTGTATTGCTTAAAATTTTCCCACTGGTCATGAGAAAAAGAAATACATATATGAATTGTGGTTTTTGTGCAGGAAAACTACATGTATAGATGAACTGCTTTTGTCCGGCCTCACCATTCACAGCCGAAACCACTGCAAACTTGGTGATATCACTAAATAAAAAAGGAAAAATATATGCTCATCAAACACAAGATCAAGAAAGTAATCAATGATCAACCAAATCATCTTAATTTGTTGCTTTTCTTCTTGTCTTTATGGCTCTTCTGACTGTTTTTATTTTCTTCCAGAGCTTTGAACAGACTGTTCAAAGATACATCAAGGTCTATATTATTGTTTCTGTCCATTAAATTTTCTGCGACATCATCTGGGGAAATCTTTGTCTCCTTCAACAAAGACTTGAATTTTTTGAACAAAGGCCAATCATCATGATCATCAAGATCCAGGTATTGTTGTAGTTCTCACCTTTTCACAGATTATCAGATTGGAATTTTGAAATTACTTTTACATCTCTTTTAACTATATGTACTACGTTTTTAATTAAGCTTCTCTTTTCCAGCTTTCAAATTCACCAAGTTGCATCTTATATTTTTAGAGAAGGTAAATATCATTTAAACTTAAATAGTGTATACTTAGTTAATCACTAACAATAGCTTAAGCTCATGCAGCATGCTCTAATGTTCTCCTTACTCTCCAGAGCTTTGATCAGATTGTTCAAGGATTCATCAACGTATATTTGATGGTTTATGGCCCTCAAGTTCTCTGCCACATCAGCAGGATAAATCTTTGTTTCCTTCAACAAAGACTTGATTTTTATTCTGAACAATGGATGATCATCAAGATCCAGGTAATTCTTGCCAAGAATCTTCAATCTACGTAAGTGCAGTAAAACAATTCAATATGCATATCCATCCTTCCCCTCCTCATCAAAGTCGGGTGGAGCTTTTCCAAGTGGTTTGTTGTGAACACAACACTACTTTTAATTTTGTTTGTGCTCTTGCTACTACTGTATAACGGATTGACTATGTAGTGAAAAATCTCGAGGGATGCTGGTAGAAGATTAGCTTGGACTGTAAATGTAGAAGTTCCTTGGAAAACACTGTTTTGCGCATATGCGTAGGAATTGTAACAAGATGAACAATTGGAGAGAATTTGGTCGTGTGGTAAGCATAACTCCCTGTTGAAGGAGACAGTTTACAGCTACACGCTCTATGACATCAAAAAGTCTGATTGTTCATAAGTTATAACTAAGTCTAATTAAATTCTCCATAAAGTGTATATGTGTTTTGTATGTATAACCATGTTACTTGTTCTAAAGATAATGAGAATCCAGACTCAAGGTTTATTCTGTATGGCACAATATAAAATAATGAGGAAACTGTATGTTTCTCTGTTTTCTCTAGAGATTAGAGTTTAGGTCTTCAATCCAAAAGCTGTATCATCTCTTACACCAGCGACAATGTAAAGCCGCACTCTGTGCTCTCAGCCTCTCCTCTGAATGTAAACTCAATATTTCATCTTTCTTATGCAGATTCGAGACATCAAACCCAGTTTCCTCAAAGACCTCGCGTATGGCACAAACATCATCTGTTTCATTCTTACTCTTCTTCCCGCGTGGAAAGCTCCAGCTTGATGATTTTGTCCATCCCTTTACCAATAAGCAACGTTCGTATTTCTCGTCAAGGATAATCGCACCAGCGACCGGAATTCGAGACTTGTAAGAATGGAAGTCTCTGAATATGACATCCATGTGAGCAACGTCAGGTACGTAGCAGCACATCACAGTTGTTAAATAAGAGACACGTAAACTCTCTCAAGGACAGTGACGTTAGGGTTTGTTAGTAATCTACAATGTTATCTTCATAGTACCAATAAGCAATCTCTACAAGAAACAAAATCCTCTCGAATGACTGTTTATCTTCCTCAGGGCCATTCAAAACAAATCTACTGTAAAGATCGTCAAGAAGTTCCTTCGACAGGGACAGTTTCACAAACTCAATCTGCTTCTTGTTAAAACTCAGGATTACAGATTGCTAAGAGCACAATTATTGGGAGGTTCTAAATAGGTTCTGATTTAATTTTTAATAAAAAAAAAAGAAATGATGAGAGACAAAAATAATAATTTCTAAAAAAAAGGAGATTTTAGAACCTTATTTTTAATAATAATGACATTTACCTTTTTACTATTGGTTCAACTTTTTTTAATTTAATTAAATCATCACAAAATATTAAAATAACAATGTAATAATTATAAAAATATCGGTTTCTAAGGGATAATCATAGTGTAACGTTCTTCGGATGATCTTGTTAGAAAATCACTATTTTTTCCTTTTTAATCATTTTATAAAAAAAATAAAAAAAAAAATTCAAGATTTCCTTTTTCTTTACCAGCGAATATTCAGCTTCACACGTGCCTGAACCAAAATTCTCAAAGTCATTAAAACCCTAGACCAAGAGCCTGTTGTTCCCTGCCGTTTACAGAAAGTCTGGAACAACCAACAAAACGCACCTTCTACGAAATATCAAGTCAAAGATGATGAGAGGAGAAAACACAGATTCCCTCCCAACTGATCTCATCATGGAGATATTTTCGAGATTGCCTGCCAAGTCACTCTCGAGGAGTCTTTGCTTGTCAAAGCTATGGGGTTCCATCCTCCGCGGTCCATATTTCACTGACTTGTTCTTGACCAGGTCCTCGGCTCAGCCGCTGCGTCTCTTAATTGCCTTCAAACAAGACTGGAATGACTGGTGTTTCTTCTCGTCCCCTCAGCATCAAAATACATATGAGAAGTCGTCGCCTCTTGTAGTAGCCGCCGATTTTCATATGAAGTTCCGTGGAGACAGAACATGGCGTGACTTTCGTGGTCAAGCCTCTAGTTTGATCTTATTCCGTCGGAATTTGGACACCTCAGAAGAAGAATATGTGATATGTAACCCTAGCACGGGACAGTTTGCTACCTTACCTTTGCCGAAAAGGAGGACGAGAGATCCCTTTTTAGAACCTTTGATATGTAGTACTAAATGGATTCCCTTTTTAGGGTTTGATCCGATTAACAAAGAATTCAAGGTATTGTCAAGTAGTACTTCGTCTGATGAAAAACAAATTTGGACACTAGGAACTGGAAGCGATTCTTGGAGGAAGATCCATTGTCCCTTAAACCATTATCCTTGTCGTTATATGGGGATATGCATCAGTGGGGTTTTATATTATTTTGCAAAACAACCCAATGGAAGGCCTGTGATAGTTTGCTTTGATGTTAGATCTGAGAAATTCAAGTTTATACACAGAGGGTTCCTTAGTAATTGGAAGGCTAAGCTGATAAACTACAAGGGTAAACTAGGCGTGGTCACTCTGGAACATAATAATAATTATTCTCATTATTCCATGAAGTTGTGTCTGTGGATTATGAACGATGTCGAGAATCTGGAATCGGAATGGTCGGAATGTGTCTGCAATTTTGAGAAGGAAAACGTTGACCGCAATGTTTCCACAGGTTGGGAGGATCACTTTTTTGGCGGTCCTGTTTCCATCGTTGGAATGACTGCTACAGGCGACATTGTCTTGTCCATGGAACGTACCAGTACATCTGCGCCGTTTTATGTTATCTACATCAATCCCGAAACGAACACTATCCAATTTATTGAACTCCAAGGTCTTCGCCCTAACGGAGCGGTTCAAATCTTTGTAGACTATGTCGAGGATCTGAAGTTTATTAATACGATGACTAGATATGCTGCTACAAACTAGAAGCCCAAGCGCACCGGAATAGAAGCGTAAACCGACGACCACATCAACATCATCATCATAGACGACCATACCAATGAAGTCTATTTTGTATTGTGCGTACGCACGTTCGTATTTTGAATGATCTAATTGGTTATTTTTGCGCTTTTGTTTTTTTCTCTGGAATTGCAACAAGTCGTATTGTCCATATTGTCCCTTTCCGACCCAAGTAAAACCTTGCAGAGACCCTTTGGTACAAAGACAACCTTTGTACGAGAAAGCCTTGATTTAGAGACCAAACCGAATCTGATGAAACAGAAGGAACATCTATCTGAAAAGGTAAGAAGGTTACCTTCTCTGACGACGATTGATAATAGAAGAAGATGAAATTCTTGTGGTGTTTTTTACTTGTGATACATGAACGAATATGGATTATTCCTCTCAATATTCTATTGTATTATTGTTAATATTTAGGTGCACAAAGATAGGAGATCGTTGTAACAAATCCTCTAATATATACTCTGTAATCATATTAGTAATAATCAACAGAGAATTCTCAGACTTTCAGACTTGTAACGCTTGTCAACTTGGGAAACACTTAAAACTTCCATTCCGGTCATCACACACTACTACCTCTCACCCTTTTGATATCATACATTCTGATTTGTGGACATCTCCGATTCCGAGTATCAGTGGCATCAAATATTATGTTCTCTTTCTTGATGACTATTCTCACTTTCTCTGGGTTTATCCTCTTCGTCGTAAAAGCGAAGTTTTCTCCAAATTTCTCCATTTCTCTACTTACGTAAAAACTCAGTTCAACTCTATTATCAAGTCATTTCAATGTGATAATGGAGGTGAATATTCTAATGCCCAGTTTCTCAAATATTTCGATCAAAATGGCATTATACCTCGGTTTTCATGTCCACATACCTCCCAACAAAATGGAAAGTCAGAAAGAATGATCCGCTCCATCAATTCCATTATTCGAACCCTCCTCTTTCAAGCCTCGCTTCCACCTTCCTATTGGGTGGAAGCACTTCATGTCACGGTCCATCTCCTCAACATTCTCCCCTCTTCGGCCATTCAAAACAACATTCCCTATTCCATTCTCTTTAACAAACCCCCATCGTATGATCATCTCCGAGTCTTTGGGTGTCTCTGCTTTCCAAATCTGAATAATTCCACCATACACAAACTGTCTCCTCGATCAACGCCGTGTCTATTCCTTGGATATCCTCACCATGGATACAGATGTCTTGATCTCAACACAAATAAGATCATCATCTCCAGACATGTCGTGTTTGATGAAACTTTCTTTCCAACTTCTAAACAGCCATCACAAAAACAAATCTCTTACGATTTCCTAAACTATGATGAGCCATCCCCACTCTTTCGAAATATTCTCCAACAACCAACTACTCCTCCACCCACCGCAACTCTTGACAATGTACCTACTCCTGAAACACAAATTCCAATTCCTACCACTTTTCCACCAACTCGTCATCCTATGACCACGAGGAGCAGGAGTGGAGTTTCAAAAACCAAACAAGTGGTCTCTCTCCTAACTACTTCTATTTCACCTATTCCTACTACCCACCTAAAAGCTTTAAAAGATCCTAATTGAATCCGGCAGTAACTGAAGAGTACGATGCTCAAATTGCTAATAAAACTTGGAATTTGGTACCAAAACCTGCGGGGGCTAATATTGTTAATTCGATGTGGCTTTTTAAATATAAGCATGATGGAGATGGAGAATTGACTCGCTATAAAGCAAGACTCGTGGCAAATGGAAAGACTCAGGCTGCAGGCGTCGATTACAACGAAACATTCGCTCCGGTTGTCAAACCAGCAACTATCCGATCAGTCTTGCATGTGGCTGTGGCTCGTGGTTGGAACATCAAACAGTTAGATGTAAAGAATGCCTTTCTTCATTGGAAATCTCACTGAAACAATCTATATGCATCAGCCACCAGGTTTTGTTAGCAAAACACACCCTCACTATGTATGCAAACTAAACAAGGCAATTTATGGCTTAAAACAAGCTCCGAGGGCCTGGAATGCAAGGTTCACATCCTCTCTATCTCGGCTTGGGTTCAAGACAAGCAAGTGTGATCCGTCTCTTTTTGTCTACAGAAATGGCAACTCCCTCGCATATGTGCTTCTTTATGTTGATGATATTATACTCACGGGATCAAACACACAACTTG
>OVBI01000364.1:0-85870 GCA_900406495.1 Sisymbrium altissimum
CATCAGCAAAATAACCTCTAATTGCTTCTCCTTTAATATATAGTAGATACCTTTTATATTGGACATGGCAAATATAGACTAACATTTCAAATGCGCATCCATTTGACACCACTTACTCATGTCGCATGTTCTTTCGCCCATTAAAAAAGTTGGCACATAAAATATAAAAATTGAAAGAAGTTTTCATCAGTGATTCAATCTACTGATTCTTTTTTTTTAACGATTACACAAAGATTTGCGATAGTTTGACGTTTCAATCCCGAGTTTCCAGGTGGAAGTTTTCTTAACAATCAAAAAACCATTATCTGCTGCATACTTGCATGCCCTCGATTATTTCTCTTTTTCTCGAAATATTTAACTAGCTCGCAATTGTTTTGCCATCCCCCCCCCCCCCCCCCCCCCCCCCCNTCGATCACCTCAAAGTTAAATTTCGAATAGGAACCATATTTGACATATATGTATAATGTATTTAATTTTGTAAATAAGGGAAAATGCATTGCCTAGTGTTCATCTAATACGAAAGTATATGTCATCTACGAGTTCGTGGAGACAAATTAATGATAATATTCCTGCTGATTAGATACCAATAAAACCAAAGTCCACCCACATAGTAGATAGGTTACACCAAGATAATAAAGAGAAGTTCTATCGTAAACTTTTGTTTTTTTGTAAATGCGTCTATTTGCACATATAATCTCCGATAAATGACGATGCATAAAAGTATATATATATTGTTTCTTCTCTTTTTACTAGTCGCTTCTTCACCGGTCTAGACGCAAATAATTTTGTTTGTCTATATCGCATAAGTTGATAATTAAGAATCAATAAACACTAATTGAATAACATGGACCATTTAGTGTTTTAAAACGTGTTTAAGGATACTCTGACGATGTAGAAAATGGATAAAATCATATCTGGAGTATAATCATCAAGTTATTTCATTAATCATCTTTACGTCAGATCAAAATATATAATTGTTACTGTTTCACGTATATGTTCGATATTGCGTTTCCCATTGTCTGTAAACAAATATGGATGTATCTTGATGGGGCACATCAATAAGCAAAACGAATTAATGGTGTATATGCTAATCATTATTAGCATTAATCATGAGTGTTAGATGTATGGTGGAGCTAATTTCCGTATTTTTATAGTATTGTGGATCATTTTACTTGATTGAAAGTTTCTGCAGATTTTGTTTAATCTATAAATATTTTGTTTTGAACTAATTCTATAATTTAATTAAAAATTACAATATCGATAATCTTGATTAAGCGGATAATTTTAATCATATGGGACATTGGGCTGCCCCAGCATGGAATTCTCCGCCGTCAGGCCATTATCAAATTCCTAATTATTTTCCATATTTCATTTAGTTAAGTTAGAAGTATATAGTTTTATATACATATAACAAGGTTTGTGGGGGTAAGATCGGGCCGATGATTAATATATATAGCACGGTGTGAATGTTCAAAACTGTGTTTTAGTTTAGATTTGTGTCTATCGATTGATCTAAAGCCTAATAGCGAGTCTTGTATAGTTCTAATGGCGGAACAATGATTAACGTTTTCAACATAGAAAGAGCACAACATTGAGTTCAATCCGACCGAAATGTAGCACGGTGGGCATGTTCCTACTTCTCAGCATGATCTTTGAGGAACTTAAAATGTTTTACCGTCTGATCTAAAGTCACTGGACAGTTCACAACTTGATAGCGACTTTGTATACCTTATATGTATATTTTTATAATTAAATCTAATGCCTAGTGACTTAGTATTTTAACAAAAATAAAAAGTGGCTGCAAAAATACTTCTATATACTGATTTGCAAATATACTAATATATATATATATATATATATTATTATCTTTTGTCAAAGTTTCAGTTTATATATATTCATTGTTCAAGTAAGAAAAACGGGAGTCTCGAGAAAAATACAGAAAAAGGAGAACTCCTGATATCAGTGGCGAGTGGACTTTAATACAGTATCTTGTGTCCAACATTTGTGCTACAAGGAAAGAATAACTCTAAAATAAAATAACCGTCCAAATTTAGGAATTTCAAAGTGAAAATTTAAAATAAATATAATTCTCGGAAAATAATAGCAAAATAGAAAATAAATAAATAAATTAGAAAGGATTGATGATATGGCAACTATAACAATTGAACAAGACATAGCTCTTTTTACCTCTTTCTCTTTTCCCCCCTCTACTTCTCTCTTTTTAGTCTTTAATAGTATTATTTTTGCTTTACTACTTTCTTGATAGACAAAAAATCTTGGAGAGAAATTGTGATACTTTACTTTAAAACAAAATGTGATATTTTACAAGTACGATTGTATGATAGTAATGTTTTTTAGATGAGTATTAATAGCGTAACATTTTCAAAAGTTTTAATTAATGGTAGGACAAACTGTATCATCTGTTCCTACAAATTGGATTTGAGTAACGGGGATTTAAAACAATTAAAAAGAGTGTCAGAGATTAGAGATATGTTTAACACAAAACAAAATCCCATTTCATTTTGTTAGAGAATCAATTAACTTACGTGATCTAAGAATCAAACGTCTTTCGGCAAAAAAAAAATTTTTGTTAGCCGAGTTGTTTTTTTTTGTTCATAAAGAGATAGATGATTAGTACAACTGCAAGACTGGTTTGTAAATGCTCTGTTCATTCAGATTAATCGTTTCCAAGTACGTAATTTACAAAACGCCACTGCAATCCTTTGACGACACTAAACGAACCAAAAAGTGTATTTTTCCTCTATACCAATTATCATTATTGACTTGAAATTCCCTCTACCAGTTTATTCGTTTGCTTATTACGTAATCTTTGTTGTATCCGCGCGTATAAGTTTATGCTTTTCTTCGTGCTTTACCAGTCAACATCATACACAATTCTCGCATGCACCTCTGTTGTAAAACTGTAAAATTCTCTCTAGTTTCTATCACTTTTGGTTCATTCTGAAAATATTAATTACACCTACAGTAATGTCTCAATTAATTTGTAAAGTTTCAAATGTTACGACTATTTTATCAACAAGCAACTAAAACAAATTTATCTGACAATTGACACAATTTTCTTTTTTTACGGGCATGCATTTGACACGTCTTATTGGCTAAATGATTAGAAAACAAAAAATAACGTCTAGACCTTTTTTTTTTTTGAACATATCGACCTTTTCTTTTATCATTTTCTTTTTAATAGTAGTATTAGAAGATGTTATGATAATTTTTTACTAGGGTTGACAAAATCACTCGGCATGTTTTTATATCAATCATAGATTTCCGTAGAATCATCATTTACATTCACTTATTCTATAATTCTACAAGATTAATTACAATACATAAATGATTATGTCATTCCACAGTTTTTTAACCTTTTCAGTTAAATTAAAAGTCGTTTAGTATTTGTAATCATTTTATTTGACATATATTATTTGCGCTTGTATACTTCTTTTGAATTATGAATGGTGCGAAACCAATATGATTATATTTGTTTCGATGCCTCGAAGGCTTAAATTTCTTGAGCCTTATATCTGAAAATGAGCTATTTATCAACAGAAATTATGATGCTTATCATTTTTTATATAAACAAAACAAAAAAATTTAACGTGCTGAAATGAAAAGAGCGTAGATAAAATGTTATTGGCAAGTTTAAATAGCAAAACAGTGCTAAGCAAATGTTATTGGCAAGCTTCCAACAAAAATGATTATAAATATTAAATACTGTTGTTGGCAAACAACATTTTAAATTAATGCGATTTGAAAAAGGAAGACGTTGCAAATATTAAAATTGTAATCAATGGTTCTCTCGCTCCCAGTCGTCTAATTAAATTAGATGATTATGAAGTATTGAGAAAGAATTATACACATCTTTAAAATGGTCCAAAATTTTAAAATTCAATTAAGAAAAAGAAAGAAATATACACATTGTATTCCATTATACCTAATTATATTAAAAAAAAATGAAGCGAAATAAGAAAAAGTAGAGCAAAGACTAAACCAAGTCTCTCCGCACTTTATTTTGTTCAAAATCCGCTTGCTTTTACTTTGCCGTTTCAATGAGGACTAAGCTGTCTCTCTCTCTCTCTCTCACAGAAGCAAAAAAAAGAAGAAGAAGAAGCTTAAGATCTCTCTCTCTCTCTCTCTAGAATTTGTCACTTTAACTTTCTCCCTCTAAAATCTGCCCTCATTGTCTCGCCTCTGTCTACTTCAAGAATTGATGTCTCTTCAACACTTTCTCTTATTTTAAAGTACCTCTCTCTCTCTCTCTCTCTCTCTCTCTCTCTCTCTCTCTCTCTCTTTGCACACTTGCTTTTTCGCTAACGCCATTAAAAGCTTGTCCTCAAGAACAAAAAGAAAAAGCCCACCATTTGTTCAATGCTTTGTCCCTGCGAGAGAAAAGAAAGTCCAAGATTCTAAACTCATTTCTTAGGGAGAAACCCAGATTCTAAACTCACTACTCTCTGTTTTTAGTTTCCCAATTCTTGTCCAAATTTTGGGAAATTTTCATCTTTTTTGGCAGTGATTCAAACACAAGTCCAACTTTTCTGGACGTAGTAAACATTTCCTTCTTTCTTTGCTTTGCCTATGGATGGATTGAGTTTCTGTTGAAAGGGAAGAACAAGAGAAAGAGCCCACACACACACACACGAGTATAGACGCAAAAGAAAGGAGTCACAATGAGAGAAGACAAATCCAAGACAAACAAGGTTTCTATTTTTGCTCTGTCTCTTCTCTAAATCTTTCATCTTGATGGAATTTCGTAATGAACACTCATACAAAAATTCCTTTCTTTTACTTTTGAAGCTGGCCTGGTCCAAGAAGATGGTCAGGAAATGGTTTAATATAAAAAGCAAAACAGAGGAGTTTCAAGCAGATGACCCTGCTTCTCCTGGTAAACGAGACTCTCTCTCTCTTTCTTTCTTTAACCAAATGTTGTTTACTTGTTCTTGTTTTTTTCCTCGAGAGTCATGTTTCAGTTTTTCTTTTTGTCTCTTCTGAGATAAATCTTAATTCTCTGATATTTTTGATTAAAAAGGAGTTGAAGTAGAGCGGAGAAGTAGCTTCTCTGCAGAGAAAGCTCCCAGCACAATCAAGAAGACCAAAACTGGTAAAATCATACATCATAGTCAACATTTATGATATCATCAAAACTAAATTAAAAATTTACTGATATAATTTCTGGATGTCGCAGAGAAGCTCAGTAAGAACTGGGAGCAGCAAGCTCGGCAAAGGAGAATGAATTATGAGAATCCTAGGATCATTGATGTCCAAAACTACAGGTATATTATACACATGCACATGTCATCACTATGATCCATTGCTACTGAAATCTCGGTGTTGGTTACTTTGAGCAGCATCTTTACTGCTACCTGGAACGTAGCTGGACGCTCTCCTCCTTCGGACTTAAACCTTGATGAGTGGCTTCATTCATCAGCTCCCGCAGATATTTACGTGCTCGGGTATGTTTCAAAAGATACTCATTTTATTGGTCTTTTCCTCAAATCTTTGTTTTTTCCTTTCTCATTTCTTGGTCAAAATTTCAGATTCCAAGAGATTGTTCCTCTTAATGCTGGTAATGTCCTTGGAGCTGAAGACAATGGCCCTGCTCAGAAATGGCTCTCTCTTATCCGCAAAACGCTCAACAACCGACCAGGAACTAGCGGAACCAGCGGTTATCACACGCCTTCCCCTATCCCTGTGCCTATGGCAGAGCTTGATGCTGATTTCTCTGGATCCACAAGGCAAAAGAACTCCACTTTCTTCCACAGACGCTCTTTTCAGGCCCCAAGTAGTACGTGGAACGATCCTTCAATCCCTCAGCCAGGTCTTGACCGTCGTTTCAGCGTCTGTGACCGTGTCTTCTTCAGCCACAGGCCAAGTGATTTCGACCCGAGTTTCCGTGGTAGCAGCAGCAGCAGTCACAGGCCTAGTGATTACTCCAGAAGGCCAAGTGATTACTCCAGGAGGCCTAGTGATTACTCCAGGCGGCCAAGTGATTACTCCAGACGGCCAAGTGACTACTCAAGAGCGAGTGATTACTCTAGACCGAGTGATTACTACTCAAGACCGAGTGATTATTCACGTCCAAGTGACTTCTCAAGGTCTTCAGATGATGATAATGGTACTGGGGATTCTCCAAGCACTGTCTTGTACTCACCAGGTTCTGCAGCAAACGAGAACGGGTATAGGATCCCATGGAATTCTTCGCAGTATTGTTTAGTTGCTAGCAAACAAATGGTGGGTGTGTTCTTAACCATTTGGGTGAAAAGCGAGCTTAGGGAACACGTCAAGAACATGAAAGTATCTTGTGTTGGCAGAGGACTAATGGGCTATCTCGGGAATAAGGTTAGACATTGTTCGTCATTACACAGTACTCTGTTTTGTGTGTGAGGTAGTTTTTGCCACTTCTTTTTTTTTCCTTTATATAATGTCTTTACCTCTTTGGTTCTTTTGTAGGGGTCGATCTCAATAAGCATGTTGCTCCATCAAACAAGCTTTTGCTTCGTCTGTACTCACTTGACTTCGGGACAAAAAGAAGGTGATGAGCTAAAGAGAAACTCTGATGTCATGGAGATACTCAAGAAAACGAGGTTTCCTCGCGTAAAGAGCTCAGAGGACGAGAAATCCCCTGAGAATATCCTTCAGCATGAGTAAGATTGATGATCCTACTTCTCATACTTCAAGAAACATTTTGTTAGTTTCTTTTACCAGTCTCTTGATCCAACTCATTATATCTTATTACCAGCCGGATAATATGGCTTGGCGATCTAAATTACCGGATAGCACTGTCGTACCGATCTGCCAAAGCTCTCGTTGAGATGCAGAATTGGAGAGCGTTGCTAGAAAACGACCAGGTACGTTTGTAAACACACTTCGGTGCTTATGGTCTGAAGAAAGCGCAAGAAGTTTCTTATCCGGAAATATTTTTGTTTACAGTTAAGAATTGAGCAGAAACGAGGCCATGTGTTCAAAGGATGGAACGAAGGAAAGATCTATTTCCCACCAACCTACAAGTACTCGAGGAACTCAGATAGATATTCTGGAGATGATCTGCATCCCAAGGAGAAACGTCGCACTCCTGCTTGGTAAGTTTTCCCCTATATAACAACAAGAAAACAAGAACTTCTTTTATATAAATCTATCATGATCTGACGTTTGTTTTCATGTTAAAAAGGTGCGATAGGATATTGTGGTACGGTGAAGGACTGCATCAGTTATCTTATGTAAGAGGAGAGTCACGGTTCTCGGATCATAGACCTGTCTATGGAATTTTCTGTGCAGAGGTTGAGTCAGCTCATAATAGGCTAAAGCGAACCACGAGTTGCTCCGCTTCACGGGTCCAAGCTGAGGAGCTCTTGCCTTACTCCCGTGGATACACCGAGCTCAGCTTCTTCTAGAAGAAAGACAAAGAATCTTTCATTTTTCCTGTTCTTTTACGGTAAATGTTCTTGTCTTTCAAATTTCATTTTCTTTTGCATCTAAGGTTATAGATTAAAACTCACCAAAGCAGCAATTTGGGACATAAGTAGATAAAAAATGTCACTGTGTCAGTGACATGAGCTGTTCAAAACTGAAGAAGTCCACAAGACATATGTGGTCCTGAGATGCATATAGGGGAAGTCTAGATAGAGAGTGGAGACCAGTCTAATATAATTCTCTGCATTTATGTGCAAAGGTGTGTGTAATCTCAACCAAGAAATGAACCACCGCCATATCTCTCAGATCATTTAAGATCAACCCATTGATTTTGATTTCCCCGGACCCCATTGATTTTTTTGCATCCGTGTTAGGATAAGGAGAACTCAAAACATTGAAAGCTTGATAAGGTTGTCGTCCTCTGCATATAAACAAGTCTTAGTTTTTTATAATTTTAACAAAGATTTAAACTTTCTTGAATCATTATTATAAACCAGGATTTAATTTGTGCGATATATCTTGAGTAATTCATGAAATTTTTTATTTTCACTCATGGTAGAATTGGATTGGCTTTTGTCAGGTGAACAAAAGTGTTTTTGGATCTTTGAGAGTGATGGAGACATTCCATTGCCTCTTTAACTCAAAAGGGAACAGGTTGGTCAAATTATATTGTTTTTACTTTTCACATTTTGCGTTTCCGGTTTGTTTTTTTAACTCATCGTACCGTGTAATTTCCGGTTTGCAGGTGTAGAGAGTGTGTTATTAGATTTTTGGCCTCAGGGTTGACCAATTTTCACATATCGGCGGTTCTGTGGTCTATCCGGTTAATAGTTATTGATGGTTTTTTCTAACTCTGGTGGATTTGAAGTTTTACAGCTACGTTATAAGGTAATAATAATTTTCAGTTGATAATCATTGAATTTAATCGCTGCTTTAGAAATTAATTACCATTTTATTTCAAGTAATTGTGTAATCTAAACGCTTTTTTCTTACACAGCTTGTGTTTTGCTTTGCGCAGGCAATCAACTAACCCAATCAGAAACTGCGAAGTAGACAGACGGAAGTTCTTTTGATTTTATTTAATGTTCATTCTTTTAACTTAGCACAATTAGGGAAAATATAGTTTTATGTTCTTTTTTTTTTTGTAATCAATTGTAGTGTGTCCCACGGCAATCATTTTGTAATGTTATTATATATAAGGTTTAGGTCAAGTGTAACGAAAATTATACAAAAGGAAAAGAATCTCTATTTAATTTTATGAAAATTGTCGAAAAGGAAAAGTGAACTGATGCCGTCTTGTAATGATCGTTGGACTGGAAAAAAGTTAGTTTCTAGATAAACTAATTATTAATCTTGCATTTAAATTCAAGTTCATAAACAAACAATCGAAAGCAATTTCCCATAGAGATTTCTATGTTTCCTTTTCATTTCAAGAACTATATAACCTACTGACGATAGGATACAATAAAAGGGTGCCTCAAATTAAGCCAAAGTGAAACATACTTCTATTATCAAACCAATTTCTTTATCGTATGTATACGTATCGTAATCAAATTCAAACTAAATAAGAATTTTTTATTTATTTTAAAGGTCATATGCTCAGTTGCTAACCTAATTGTGCGTTTTTTTTTATAGATAAAACTAATTGTGTGCTTTGTTACCGGATACCATATCAAATGTTAACTCAAATAAGGTTGGTTAAAGCAAATTTAGATGACATGTTGTTTTCACTATATTCAAAGATTTTGTTTTCCAACGAATTCAAAGATTCTTAGGGGTACAAATTTTCGTTAAGAACTTTTTCAAAAACCAAGATTTCGATTTCTGTATACTATAACTTTTATAAAAAATAATATTATCTGTGAGAGACAGAGACTGGACCAGTTAAGGGAATGATTAAAAACTTAAAAAGAGAGCCTGAAAGTGAAGAGAGTGTTTTGTATAAATCATGCTTTGTCTTTTTCCTGTTTCCTCATGCTTTGTCTTCTTTCAGCTTTTGTTGATCACATTCACAACAAAGCTTATCAATATTTTATTAAAACAAAGTTTCTTGTAAATTTTGGAGCCATATGATTAATTACACAGACAATGATCAGTTTGTTTTTTCCAAGAGAATTACTGTAAAGAAAAACATTAACAATCGACGGGAAAGAAAGTGCTGTTCAGAAGGGTATAGTTATAACAATCTCGAGTAACTAGGAAAATACGAAAAGAAAATTCATTATTTCAAGAAAAAAAAGAACCCCCGGTCGCTGTGTTACGAACGACGCATTAACTCTTTTAGTACGTTCACCTGTCAAAACTTAAGTAAATTATCTTAGGTCATGTCAAAAAAAAATATTACATTGAATTAAGGTGATATATCGATTATAACCAGCAATACTGAAAAGGAGAAGCTTTTACGAAAATATTGACATACATATTATGATTTATAGTGTATACGAGTCGTTCTATCATCTACAATGATTTGTAATGTATACGAGTCAATATAAAGTAAAATTATGATTTTATCTTTATAAGGATATATATTGTGTTTCCCTTGTTAAAGAAGGTCAAAGCTTATTGTGAAAAAAATAATAATAATAAGGTTGCATAAGATTAAAGAACATGGATTTGATTGGTATAGGCTTTTGAGAGTGGGAAAGGATAGGCTAGCAGACTAACCAAAACAGGCATGCCTCTTATTTTCATTTTTAACAATTCCACAACTTTTTTGTTGTTTAATTATTTTATATTTATTTCACATTGCGTGTTTAGGGATTTTATTTTTTTTAATAAATTATTTACAAGAAAAATAGCCACTGGCTTTGAAAAGACACTTAGGGTAGGCAACACAGTGTCACTTCACTCAGAAAAGAAACAAAAAAATCAAGATCTACAATGCTATTTAGATTCCTCTGGTTACCCATCTAGTTAGCAATTTGTACCAGGTTCTTTCATTTTTGTCTAAGGGTTAGCACGAAATCTCAATTGGTAAACACATGATTTTGTAGTTCTCGATTGGCACATCTGTCGTGCCCAATAACCCAAACAAATTTAAAGGAAAATCCCCATTGAATCACCACATAGTGATTGAATCGATTGTAATGACTAACTGTCAGTGTAAAAAACATCTAACGTCGTTAGCTATACAAAAAATATATAAATAGAATATAAACATGTTTTGGTATCAACCCCATGTAAACTAATAAATATCGGTAGGGTAAAAATATTTCACCATCAATGAACCACCTTCCTTGTGACGCTGTATTTTCAATTATGCCTAAAGCCAATCATCTAAATCTGTAGATTTGATGACTAATTATAGGTTACAATAACGATTTCAAGTATTTCGACGTGGATTAACATGTATGATGGCATTAATTATATTATATGCATGAAACTAATTATTACCTCTCCAAATATCAATCCTTAGAACATAAGCAATGATCAGCATAGGAATAATTAACAAGATAAAATGAGAAAGTTACTCAAACTTGGATCCACAATTCCACATGAAGTTTTGTTCTTTTGGTTCGACCACACAAACATGAAACATCTTGATTTATGTAAACTACAAAAAGATTTCAAAATCCAGTTTAAGTTGAATGTACCGTTAAACAAACCTAGGATTCCTTTTTTTTTTAATAAAGTTTTTGTATGGTTTCAAGTAGTTAAACGAAGATATAATTTTTTCTTATTATTTCTTTGAAGTTCTTGTATAGAAGAAATGTTGAATAATAAATGAATAGGTATACATAATTCTCCATGAAAAGGAAATGATAAAAATATATACAAAACACTACTTGTAAATGGTATGGTTTTGGAAAAAATAAGAAGAAATTCAATATTGTTTCATTTTCTTTCTTATTGCCAGCGACACTATTCAAACTTCGATTTTTCCTCAAGTGTTCACTAATTGGTGTAACTCTCACTTGTGTTGTGTACAGTATTGAATCTCTGGACTAAAGAAATGCCTTTTTAATATAAAGCCCATTGAGCTTTTGATACTTCATAAGCCCATTATACATACAAAATAAAAGGGCCCAATTTTGACAATCCACGTGGCTTTTTTAGACGAGATTGATTATAATTTGAGCAATTCTGGTGACTCTTCAGTCTTCGTCACTCACTCTCTTGTCATGCTTTCCTTTGGAGTCTGGCTTCGATGATTCTCCATTTTTTGGTGTGATCGAAGCAAACGAGTATCGGCCATTCTGTTTAAGTACGTACGATCTAAACCTCAGAATTCTCTCAGTTCCGTTTGATCTGAATGCTCAATTTCGTTTCGGTGTTAGGGTTTTAGGGTTTTACTGATGCTCTCTGAATTCAGTAGCGAGAATTAGGTCAGGAGGAAGTTAGTGTATTTTGATTAGCATGAAACAGTTGTTGGTGTTTGTTTCTGGCGCATGTTTGGTTGAAATGTGTGTAATTTGTTGCTTTGAAAATCATTTGAGAAAGTATAATAATAATGGACTCTGTGTGTGTGTGTGTTTCAGATTCTCATCGTCAGCAATGAGTGTGAGTGGATACAAATCGGACGACGAGTATTCTGTAATCGCGGACAAGGGAGAGATTGGCTTTATAGATTATCAGAACGATGGTTGCTCCTACAATCCATTGGACGAGGGTCCAGTTGTCATCTCTGCTCCTTTCCCTTTCAGGAACGAAAAGCCTCGATCAGTCACTGTTGGTGAGACTTCTTATGATTCCTTCACCATCAAGAACACTATGGACGAGGCTATTGATTTGTGGATCAAGATTTACGCATCTAATCCCGAGGATTCCTTTACGCTTTCCATCTTGAAACCGCCTTCTAAAGACTCGGACTTTAGTGAGATACAGAGCTTTTACGAGACCTTTACTCTCGAAGACAGGATGCTTGAGCCTGGCGACACTTTGACTGTTTGGGTCTCTTGTAAGCCCAAGGACATTGGTTTGCATACCACTGTCATCAGTGTTGACTGGGGCTGCGACAACGCTGAGCGGGTTGTTTTCCTTTTGGCTGAGGATAAGATTTCGAGTTCTCTCGCTACTAAGAGGCCTTACTCCAGGAATAAAAGGGCTCCAAGGAAAGATTTTGCTGTCGATAATTACGTCACGGGATCACGCCCTTCTAAGGCGCCGGCACAACGTCCCTATAAAAACAGGCTTCCTCGCTATGAAATTCCAAAGGAGACTAGAGAGATGCTTGAGAAGAAGGAAATCCCCGATGATTTGAACCAAGGTCTAACTGTTAAAAACTATGCAAACTACTTCAAAACTTTGCTTATCATGGAAGAACTACAACTCGAGGTAATAACTCAATTGTTTTAACCTCAACAACCCTCTTTTATTTTGTCATGAATCATGTAGCTTGTAACTTTTTTCTGTTGTTTAGGAAGACATGCGAGCTTATGATATGGAGAATGTTTCGATGAGGAGAAGAGGTCTCTATTTGTCTCTCGAAGTTCCTGGCCTTGCTGAGAGAAGACCTTCCCTTGTCCACGGAGACTATATCTTTGTAAGACATGCCTATGGTGATGTGACTGACCAAGCTTATCAGGTTTTGTTCTTGATTTACCTTCTCATTATTTCATATCACTTTCACCTTCATAACTACAAATATGTTTCACCATTTATTTCCTGGAGGAGTAAAAAAAATTGGAAACAATTTTCTCACAGGGCTTTGTACACCGCGTAGAGGCGGATGAAGTGCATTTGAAGTTTGCCTCTGAGTTCCACTGTCGCCACACAACTGGGAGTGTGTACAATGTGAGGTTCACGTACAACCGAATCAACACTAGAAGGTTGTATCAGGCTGTTGACGCGACAGAAAATTTAGATCCAAACTTCCTTTTCCCATCCTTGAAGTCCGGGAAAAGGATGATAAAGACAAAACCCATCGTGCCCATTTCACCAGCTCTTAATGCAGAGCAGCTTTGTTCCATTGAAATGATTCTTGGCTGCAAAGGAGCACCACCATATGTGATTCATGGACCTCCTGGTACTGGGAAAACCATGACATTGGTGGAGGCGATAGTTCAACTCTATACAACTCAGAGAAATGCTCGGATTCTTGTCTGTGCTCCTTCCAATAGTGCAGCTGATCACATTTTAGAGAAGCTCCTTTGTCTGGAGGGAGTTCGCATCAAGGAAAATGAGATTTTCAGGCTGAATGCAGCTACTCGTACCTATGAAGAAATCAAACCTGAGATTATCCGCTTTTGCTTCTTTGATGAGTTGATTTTCAAGTGCCCTCCTCTCCAAGCTTTGGCTTGTTACAAACTCGTTGTGTCAACATATATGAGTGCATCCCTTCTCAACGCAGAAGGTGTGAAGCGTGGCCACTTCACTCATATTTTCTTAGATGAGGCTGGTCAAGCTTCAGAGCCAGAAAACATGATTGCTATCTCGAATCTCTGCTTGTCAGAAACTGTGGTTGTGCTTGCTGGAGATCCAAGGCAGTTGGGTCCGGTCATATACTCAAGAGATGCGGAGTCACTTGGCTTGGGGAAATCATACTTGGAAAGATTATTTGAGTGCGATTATTACTGCGAAGGGGATGAGAATTATGTGACAAAGCTAGTCAAGAACTACAGATGCCACCCAGAGATTCTTGATCTCCCATCAGAGCTGTTCTATGGTGGAGAACTGGTAGCTTCTAAAGAAGACACAGACTCTGTTCTTGCCTCATTAAAATTCCTTCCAAACAAAGAATTTCCAATGGTTTTCTATGGGATCCAAGGATGCGATGAGAGGGAAGGTAACAATCCGTCATGGTTCAACCGTATAGAGATCAGTAAAGTTATAGAGACAATAAAGAGATTGACAGCGAAGGCCTGTGTGCAAGAAGAGGATATCGGAGTTATAACTCCTTACAGGCAGCAAGTAACGAAGATCAAGGAGGTTCTCGATAGGTTAGAGATGACCGAAGTCAAAGTCGGTAGCGTGGAGCAATTCCAAGGGCAAGAGAAACAAGTAATCATTATCTCGACCGTAAGATCTACAATCAAACACAACGAGTTTGATAGAGCCTATTGTCTGGGCTTCTTGAGCAATCCAAGGAGGTTTAATGTCGCAATCACCCGTGCAATATCTCTGCTAGTGATCATCGGAAACCCACATATAATATGCAAGGTACTACTTGGTTGCTTCTTCGGGACGAGAACGTAATACGGTGTCATAATTCCTAACCTCTCAACTAATGTAAAAATTGTTATATGAAATAGGACATGAATTGGAACAAGCTTTTGTGGCGATGTGTGGATAACAATGCTTACCAAGGATGCGGTTTACCAGAGCGGGAAGAGTTTGTGGAGGAACCATTCGATCAAGAAGGAAGCAGCAACGCTCCTCAATACTCTGTAGAGGAAGCGTGGAACAAGAGTGGCGAGGTCAAGAATGACGGCACAAAGGAGAAAGATGAATGGTCTGATGGGTGGAACGACAATGGCGGTGGGACTAAGGAAAAAGGCGAATGCTCTGATGGTTGGAACAACAATGGAGGCACAAAGGAGAAAGAAGAATGCTCTGATGGTTGGAACAACAATGGTGGCACAAAGGTAAAGGAAGAATGGTCTGATGGTTGGAACGACAATGGTGGTGGGAGTAAGAATAAAGACGAATGGTCTGATGGGTGGAACAACAATGGTGACACAAAGGAAAAAGAAGAATGGTCTGATGGGTGGAACAACAATGGTGACACAAAGGAAAAAGAAGAATGGTCTGATGGTTGGAACAACAATGGCGGCGGTGGTGAAGAGATAAAGAATGGTGTTAACTTCGAAACCAGAGGTGATTTTGTAGGCAAGGGGGAAGATGAATGGTCTGATGGTTGGAAGTAGATTTAATAATGATGGTTGGAAGTAGATTTAATAAAAAATTATGGGGAAACAGTTTAATGCTATCATAACAATATTGTATGGGGAAATAACGCTAGTGAATGAATAAAGGCTATTTTGGATTTGTTCGTTTTTTTTTGTGTGGAGCTTTTCGTAGAGGCAGGCTCTTTTTATATGCAACTAGGTATAATGCGTTACCTGGATTTTTTTTTTCTTCCTTTTAATGAATTATTTTTAGTTATAAAAAATGATATTTATCTTTATGATTTTTCTATTAAATATTAAAACTACTTAATGTTAAAATTTTGAATTAGTATGAATAAAACAATCAAATAATAAATTTTTTTAAAATTGTTCAATATAATACAAAATATAAAATAAATAGATAACAAAAATTGAAAATTTGAAATTAAAATAAATTACAAATTGTTAAATTAAAAATAGTAAAAATAGAAAAAAATTGAAAAAGTATAAAATTTTTGGAAGACTCATGATAATTTTTTATGGCTTAGATTGTAACTCTAAACCTTTTTAAATTATTTAACATATGTTTTACTAGTAATTTTTCCTTTTTTTTAAGTAAATTGAAATACAATTATCAAAAATGATAGTTATTTATGTTTTAATATTAAATTTTAAAATTACATATGTTTAAAATTTTAAATTAATATAAAGTAAAATTGATATATTGTATCTGAAATTAGAATAAAGAAATGCTAAATTTTTCCTTTTTTTAAATTAGAATACTATCAACCTTTCAAAGTTTTTTTTTTGAAAAAAAACTTTACTTTAATATATAAGATTAAAACATTTAATTTGGTGTGTAGTTTTTTGTGGGAACTGCTTTAGTAACAAGAGATATGTAAACATCAAATACACATAAAATTTACAACATTATTTAAACCAGGAAATTAAAGATTAAAAAATATGTAATATGGTCATGTGGATTTAAATTAGAATATATTAATAAGCTCGAATGCGAACAAAGCAAACAGAAGAAGCGGAAGCTCGAGAGAGTGCGAAGAGGAAGGCAGAGGCAAGGAAGCTGAAGGTGCCGTTGGGTCTCCTCCGTTGCCTGATTTGGAATAATCCTGATCTACTTGTCAATAAACTCGAACATATCAATAACAAATCATGAGAAAATGTATATAACTAAAACATTAAATAAAAGTAAAAATATTGAAACAATTTTGTGCTTTACCATCAGGAGTTCTCGAGCTAGTTGGAGAAATAGTTGGACCGAAAGAAGCTGAGCCTGCGAGTAACAGATATTAACGAATAATGAGCTTATGTTAATAGAGAAAGATCATTAAAACATATTTGAACCGGTTCAGTATTCTTCCGAAATAGCTTGGTTTATATTATGTTAACAAACTCGAGAATTATTGGTAAAAAATTATGAAAAATATGTTAAGAGGAGACTAGAATTTTGTTACTTTACCTTCAGGAGTTTGCGTTCCTGTAGGAGAAATGGTTGGACCCAGAAACACAGTACCTAAGTTATTCACAGTGAACGAAAGTTAACGAAAAAATACCAAATATTAAATAAAATTATTTTGTAAAGAGATTTGAATAAACTCAATAAAATTATCTGAAATTACCTGGAGCAGGAAGAGGTGCTGCAGAAGCTGCGAAATTTCACAATTATTTACGTTAAAAAAAAAAAAAAAAAGAGGATGTCGATATATAGATATAAAACACCAAAAGGGCAAAAACATATATTAATAGCCTCAATAATTTTTTCAAAAAAAAAATAGATACCTTTGCATTTAACGGGGACACCAGGCATGCCACATGCACGAGGAAGAGAGATGGCTAGAGTTCGGTTAATAGGAAGATTGATTGGCACACTTGCGGTTACAATCAGACACAAACAGTCCATACCGGTTCCGGTTAACGATTTAAGGGACTCACAACAATCCGAAGTCGGAGAACTACCACCTCCCGTTAGAAAATTCATGCACCCTGTAACGCTTGAGAGCATGGTTGGCGAACATGGAGTATTGATTTGAGCGAGAATCAAAATTGGAGAGTTTGAAAGTAGAGATAAGATTAGAGAGATTAGGAAAATTTTGCGATCCATTTTCTTGTGTCTATTGGTTTAGGCAAACTGAATCTTTTTTCTACGTTCAAGAAAATAAATAGAATTTTGTTTTGTGGAAATCAAATGAAATGGTTATGGTTTTATCGTTCGTTGTGTGAATTATATAGCGGATAGAGAAGGGCTAATAAGGTAGCTTGTGGAAATTGGTTTTGAGTTTGACTTTTGAAGCTCAACTACCTTAACTAACTTTTACCAGTGAAATCTACATTTTTATTTGCTTCCTTTTTTAAAAAAAAAACTTTAAATTTGCTTCTATCATTATAGTCAAAGCATTTATTTGATTGTATGTTTTACTTATTAGCACTATAAGGTTTCTTCAAAATTTTGGTTAGATTACCTTTTTCGTTAGAAAAAGACTAAAGCCTAATATTTATGGCAACACCTTGATAGTTATGATAAAACATTTATTATTATGATTCAATGTAAGATAATCAAAGTTATTTGGCGGAAATATAATGGTCACTCTACTCATTGTCTAGTTGAGGGGTTTGAGTTTGACCCATTTTCTCCACGTTTGGGATTTTTTTGATGTGGCAAAAATATATAAAAACAAAATGTTTAAACCAAAAAAGTAAGAAAAAATATAGTATCAAGTTTTAGGAAGTACATCAAATTTTTATGAAGATAAATTGTGACGACGTGACGATAAAGAAAATGATTAGACCCGTATGGTGATTACATTTACGAGATGACGTGTCACTTTGCTAACGTATTGTTGAATGTCACCAGAATCTAGTTTCCTATTCTTTACCAAATAAAGTAATATCGGAACTTTAGTAATACTAATTTGTTGAACTAAACACAATACTTCTAATGGCATGTAGATGGAGTCATGGAGATATCTGCTTTTGGATTAGTCGGTCGGTGTTTCTTAAGGAACTTTAGTTTTTCTCCTCAAAATGCTACAAGAGATTTCGGTAACAATAACAAAGAAGTTGCAACAAAGTTTCTCAAAGTTAGGCTACTAACATAGTACTTAGGACAAGACAAAAGGATCAAGTACATACGATTTGTTTTTATTTGGTAAACAAGTTTTATATCAATTAAAGTGACAAAGTAGATAATCTAAACTTGATTAATTTAATCGGTAAGATAGAGTATTAATTATATAGTAATATTATGTTTAGATAGCTTCATTTTCCAAAATGCAATTTAATTAGACCGACAACATAAATTGTACTGTTTAAGAAACTAAACTTATAACAATTCACATGAACTGTTTACTACAATATCATCATTTCGAAGTTGAGTTTGTTAGTTAACATTTATTGGGTTGGCACTTTTATCCGATGATTATTAATGGATTCCAAAAATAGAAAGAACTTGTGAAGTGTTTTGGAATAAGTCGTAAGAAATCATCAATAGCGTTTGACGTTTCATTAAAACAATGTCGATGCACTTAACTATTAATCACTTTTAATATTTACACATATGATTAGTCACTAATTAATGATGTATGTTCTCTAAAATGTCATTCATTTAATCATTACAGTCATTAGTCACTAATGTTTAATTGTTACTGATACCAATTTATATTTTATCTTTAAAATTTAGATTACAAAAAAAACAAGTAGATAAATTTTTCATAAATTTTTTTACAGAAGTTTTTTAGATTTTTTATTGTTATCTTCTTTAAAATTTAATAATTTTTGTTTTAATATTTTACTAAAATGAATTTAATATACACCACATATTGATCAGTAGGTGTTATATCTCTTCTTATAAAACTAAGATGTTGTTGATTTGCTTTTCTTGTTGTTAATTGGCAAAGCGCCCGAATTAAGAATGATAGGTGTTAATGAAGGGCATCTTCGTCATTTAAATGAAATAAAACTGCCGAAATCAGAGGACCGTTGGGGGGACTCGACATTTAAATTTCAAATTGAGGGAAACAGACAAAATCTGGGGGGCAAGACAACAAAACAAAAAAGGGTTAAAACTTAATCACATCTGGGGAAAAATCAGATATGAAAGGAAAGATTTCAGTCTCGTCGTCAATGGCTTCATCGAGCACGACGACTACTAGTGTCTCAACGGAAGATTCAGAGAGAAGAGACAGTAACTGTTACTTCCCAGATTGTCGTAAAGACGCGAATTGTAGCTGCGAGATTTGTCTGGACAGTCTGAACGCAACGCTCGATCTCATGCCTCTGAGCGTACAGAAAAGCTCCCTCACAAAGCTCTCTTACGCATCCAACTTCAAACCCACCGTAGAGTCCACTCCGACTTCCTTTGACCCGGCCGTGGTCACCACTCCCGCTTCCGTTTCTCGCCCGATCTCGAAGAAGAGATTGGTGAAGAAGAAACCAAAAGCTTCCGAGGATGGAGAACCGAGTAAGAAGGAGAAGGACAAGGAGAGAAGGCCACTGCTTAGCGTTTTTCTGAAAGCGGTTTTGTTGGTTGGTTTGGTTCTGTGTTTGGAGTTAGAGTTCGGTTTGGTGGTGAAAGGGATTTTGAAACCCGAATTCACAGAGGAGATTGTGAGAATCGCTGGTGAGAGATCCCTGGCTGCTCCTGATCTGGCTGCCAAGCTCAGAATCTCTGAGGACGAACTAAAGGGTTTCGTTAAACATGGACAATTTTCGAGCTGCAGAGGTTCCAATTCCATTTGGAAATTCAATCAGGTTTACTTTCTTAGCTTTCGTTTTTATTCCACCAAAGTTTCCATTTTTATCTGACTGACTGATTGGTTTTTTCTTTTTAGAATGGTCCATTGTTGAACTCAAAGTGTGTTCTGTACAAATCCGCCATTGAAGAGGTGAGTATATGGGGTTGGCCTTTGCAAACAGCTGGATTGCTCCGTACCGGTTTCTCCTCAAGTTCCATCACCGTCTTATCAGGCCGAGTAACTGAGGTAACCAAATCTAAATCATTGCCTTGTTTGTTTGTTAGTTATCTGTTTTTGGGTAAATCTATGGCTTCACATAAGGAAATGTATTGCAAAAGATTGGCTTGTTTAGGGTTCGATTGAATTCACTTCATTTCATTCTTCTTGCTTTCTTCTCCTCTGTGTGCCGTATATATGATTCTCTTTGCGTTTCATCTTCTCCTTGAAGTGGTCAGAAGGGAATTTCGGTTACTCGATACGTGAGGCTAACTCTTCGTGGGGGAAAAGCAAATGGACTACATCTCTTCTGCAGTTAGATCCCAACACATGGATTCTTCAGTACAGGCTAAGCTCGGTGATGGAGAGTTCGACTTTCTTGTCACTAACAATAGATCTCCTGAAACACATGATGTTCCAAGCAGCAAATAATGTAAATCGGGAGCTTTTCTGGATGTTTTCTGCCTCAGGGAATGTGTATAGTGAAGCAAAATCAGAGGGTGGCACAATGACACCAACTTAGGAAACTGATGACGAAAAACAAAGTATTCGTTTTTTGGTTCTTCATTTCAAGGCATTGACTTCTTGTCATCATCTTTTAGGGTATAGTCATGAACAAGTGCCTCGTGTCTGTTACTGTGTGTAGTTGTACAAGGGTAGGCATTCTTATGTAGTACTTGTTTCATGTCAATTGTTATTTTAGCCATGGGCCTTAAAGTTATGGACAATGTTGACAAAAAAAAGAGGAGGTAAATAAGTCACTAAACCCATTCACTCTAAAAAAACCAACACAAGAATGCTTGTACTGATTGATGATTATCACGATGAATCTGTCGGAGTTTCCATTAACTTGTATAAATGGCTCCAAAAGTGTTATGGTTGAGGCTTTTATAATGATCTTCATGGTAACTTCTATGAACTGTAAGCAAGATGATTATGGATAATGATCAGACAAAACTTGGCTACACGAAGAAAAATTCAAACGAACTCAGCAGAGAAATGTCGCAACAACCAATGTACAATTCTAATTGTTGTTATGCTTATTTGATCTTTTACTCCTGGATTCTTAGATGAAAATAGTCTTCAAGAATTCCTCTAGGTGTCCTGCCAAATCCCTTAGCTACTTCTTCCATTTCCTTAAGCTTTGTGACTTCTTTTCTAATCTGATCCAATCTCTTCAACACATTCGTCACCAAGCTATCTGCATCTGTACCTGATACTCGCCTCGATAGTTCTGACTTCTCCTTCTCAAGTTGCCTATACAGATCACCGAGACATTCTTTCTGAGCATGAAGTTTGACTTCAGCAATTTGAAACTCAGATTCTTGAGCCTCTCTCAGCGCCTTTAGAACCTCGCTGATTTCTTCCTCGAGTTTGTGCATCTCAGCCTCATGATTGAATGGCATGGGCCCGATCGGTGTCACGTCTTGTAGACTTTGCAATGCATCATTGTCTTTAGCTTCTCCATTGTCAGAGAAATCTACAACTAAGACGAAGGTAACATGTTATAATGAACAAAAAAATCATCTTCAACACATAATCACAAAGCAAAGGATCGTGACGAGGGATATTACCTGACCATACAGTTGGTGTATCATCATTCCAAAGATCTTCCAAGCTCGTGTCGCATTTAAGCTGCAAAAATTAGGCTATTTAGTTTCAGGGAAATCCAGTTAATAGTAAATGTTATACATATATATATATATATATATATATTGTACCTTGATGACCGTTGATTCGATACAATTCAGCAGTTCCTTAGCATTGACTCTTTGTGAGCCACGCAGGATACAAATACCGAGATTGAGGATCTTCTCCACGTCGCCTTGATATTCTACAGTCTGACATATTTCTAAGAACCTGTTAACATGCGGAACTAAGTCCTTTTTGGCGTCGCAACGCCTGCAGTAGTATTCAGCATCCAAGCCGATGCTGCCTCCAATGGTTCCAGCCATGTAGGCTCGAAGAGCACAAGTCATATGAGCAACATGTCCACATATATGACGCTCGGAAACCACAGCTTCACATTTGACATAGCTATAACCTTCATGCTCTACGCTTACTGATTTGCAGCAAAGGATGCAACAGCAATCAGAGCAGAAATTAGGTTCACTACAGCAAATGTCACAAGGCATTGCGGGTAACGTTTCGGTTTCACTCGATGGCGTCAGGCTCCCGCATTTGTCATTCCCAGCCTTACAAACCACAATATCAGATCCGTTGTCCTGCATTCGATCTTCGTCGGAGCTGTACACTGGCAATAGACTCTGCTTCGTACCTATGCCTATCAAGCAGAAAGAAACCAAAATGCCAAGAAAAGAGCAATTTGTTCAGGATGTTGAAAAGTAATTCATATATTCAGAAGTCATAGGAACAAGCAAGGAGAGATAACCGGAGTTCTGGATGTCTAAAAACCTGTACTTGTATAGGGATAATTCGAATACCAAGCATGAGAAACCACACTCAAACACTAATGAACTTGCTTAGCGTTTCAGAGATGAAAGCAAAGAAATTGATTTGTGTTAAGATTAGGATATTCTGAGTTACATACTCAAACATATTGAAGAACCACACTCAAAAGTGCTTAAACTCAATTCAGCGAATCTAATATACACAAATGGAACTAAAACGGGGTAAAATCCATGAAGCAAACTGTGGATGTTTTGAGAAAAGCATAATAGAAGCTGACCATGAGTGCTGGGTATAGTCCAGCTGAAAGAAGCGAAGAACTTGCGAAGATCAGCTTTAGGGAAGGCTAGACGAATGTAGCGTTCAAGTGAGAGCCTGCTCCTAAAGGCGCTACCTTTGCGCATGGTGTCAGTGGATAAACCCGGAAGATGCTTGGGAGGGTATAAGTAGCGATCGAGAAAGTGGCCTTTAGCGGTAACTCGAGGTCCAACCTTCCAACGCCAAGTATCTCCAGGCATAGGCCAGTTCTCAGGAGCATACGGTAAACCAACACCAGATTCCATTGGCCTTACAGGTCTCAGCACAAGGCGAGGAGGTGCGTCTCTGTTACTTTGATCAGGAGTATCAGTGTCCATGATAGAGAAAACCTGCCATTCAAACCCCAAAATACCATTGGAATCTTCAAGTAAGCGAAGAGCATGCAACACACAAAGAAACAAGAGAGCAAACCCAACAACTTAAAAACACAAAGAAACAAGAGACGAGAATCGATTTTACAATGAGGCGGAAACATCACATCAGCCAGAGATCAAATCCATAAAAGCAAAAGGAAGAGAGAGAGAGAGATAACAGCTGACGGAAATGTTCAACCTCGTAGGAGGAAGCCAAGTATATATCTATAGGGTTTGAGAAAGAGCTTATAAGAAGAAGAAGAAGAAGAACATAAAACAAATTGGATCATACAGATTTCACAAGGCCGCTTTTGCCTTCAATGAAAGAGAGACTCTCTACAGTCTAATATGAAATTGATTTCCGGTCTGATTTCTTTCCTTTTTCAATTATCCGACTCTTTCCGGTATGCTTAAACCAATTATTCATCCGGTCTATTTTGTGTTTGAAAAGATTTCAAATCTTTTTGCCTTTAGATATTCTCCCACGACTCCTGTCTCCTGCTTCTCCTTGTTTTGATTGTGATTTGTGAACCTTCATCGAATGTTTTTGGAACTCCTTGACTAGTGTCCCAAGTGCTTCCTCCAACACGTTCTTCGTGTAGCCTCCTCTGGAAACTCACGCTTTTGCGATTATTGGGTTGTCTCATGTCCTTCTCCTTCTTGATGGTTATTCTCCTCAGACTGTTGGTGTGCTCGTTTCATATTTAAATTCAAAGATATATATATCATGTTTTTGGCTAATCTGTCATATTTATTTTTTAATCATACAAACTATATGAATAAACGGAAGGTAAATTTAAATTAAAATAATCTCTAACCAGCTAGCTTTGCTTCACTAGGCTATCGTGGGTCCATCACAAAATTGTTACATTGCAATCAGGCACTATTTAAAGGTTTCGAAAACGATCTTGAATGGGGATTGTATGTCTTCTGTCAAGATCTACAATGGAGTTTTATGGTGGTGAGAGTCTGATGTTCACACTCGACAACTTTCACAACTTCAAGAATCATGTGATTTGAATCTTGATATGTCGGAGCTTTTTGTCGATAAGTTTTTTACATGTCCCTACAATAACAACAACACTATGTGACAGAGATTGAAAGAGAGATAGATACCCCAAGGAAAACAACCACCCATTCGCATTTTATGAGATTCTTCTCGTGATAATTCCAATAAAACTATATGATCAATTCAATATCATACAAAAATAGAAATTGATCTCAAAGTACCTACCAAGGAAAATGACATCTTGTGGGGCTAAAAGTTGTTGTACACTCTATCTGACGCCTTGATACCATTATTTTATCTATGCACAAAACAATGATAACAGCATAAAGGCCTTTAGTATTACAAAGCATTTACAATTTCCCATATTATATTCCAACTAGTATATATGTAGATCAATATTTTGTATAAATATTTGATATTTCGTGGGTATTTGACATATCACTCATCAGTCCCCGCTTTTGGTGGGGTTCTCATAGATAGAGATTGATCCAATCCGAAGTAACATTGTTGATTGAATAAAGGGGGTTGAATAAAGGGGTCGCCGTGCATAGATTTTCTCGAGCAAATATTTATAAACGATGCTGGATTTTATGAAGGCAGCAATATGGATTCATTTTAAAAATCTTTCTCGGCTCTTCCTTGACAAAGATTGATTTGCATGGTGACGAATCATCAAGGCCTTAAGTGGAGAAAAACATTAGGTCTACAATTTGATTCTTAATTACTTCTTATATAAATAAAAAAAAACTAAGCTTTGATGCGAAAACGATATTCGGATTACGCGGTCATAAATTTAGGTCTACTGATTTGTTTGAAGATAGACTTGCGGAACGATTCTTGTCAAAGAGCAGATTCATCTGAAAATTAATCGGACATTCTATCATTCGGTAAAATTGTTGCTAATGAAAAGATGATCTAAACGGTTCAAAAGATAATAAGATGAAAAAATAGGAAAGAACAAAGATTAGTTAAGATGAGACATGAGAAGTGAAGTGAGTCAGTGTACTATGCACACACATCGATCTCTCGTCTTTGAGTCATTAGATGGCCACTTTAGGTAGTCCAAGACATTGCCTCCTCGTGAGTTCTTGCTGTATTTACAAGGACAATGATTTTTCTTCTTTTGCAAAAAACAAAAACAAAAACCCTTCAACAAACCAAAATAGGATTTTTTCGTTCAAAAAAAAAAACCAAAACGGAATTTAAGATTAATGTTTTGTTGTCAAAATGATATATAATTTGGTAGATTTGAGTGTATATGAGTTTCATAAACTTCTGTATTATATGACGACATCCCAAAATAAAAAATAACAAGGCATAGTAAAGAGTAAAAGTCTTACCATATACACTTTTACAGCAACGCACGATGCATGGTGTAAACATAATATATACAATATATATATATATATATATATATATATACAAACGAATATATGGTGGTACATTATATAAAGACATGTACATGATACAATACATACTATCAAACAAATTAAGCCAACTAGCTAAGTCACTTGCTCAATACATTAGTCTCTCCGTAAAAAAAAAGAACACAATGCCAAGAGTCATGTGGAAAAGCTTCCATCTTTGCTTTCCATCAAATCTCATCAAGCCATCCTCATCTCCCTCCGACGCCGCCGCCTCCGAAGATCCCAACCAGTCATCCATTCTTCTCATCAACAACTTCGGCCTCCTTTACGACGATTCCACCGTCACCGGTCACCGCATATCCAAGCGACTCATTGACGTCGTCGCACCTTCCTCCACCACAACGACCACGACGTGTACTGCCTCCACCTCCTCTGCCGCTAATTCTTCATCCTCCTCCGCCTCCTTCGATGGGTCCGATAATTACGGTTTTGCCCCTGACGACTCTCCCCCTCCGGACTTCACCACCGTTCTTGCCTCCCGTCGCTTCTTCTTCTCTTCCCCTGGCCGCTCCAACTTAATCACTGATTCTCCGGATCTCCGTCCCCGGTTTGACTACGAAACTTCCACTGCCACGACTGCTACGGCTACTAGGTTTCTCACCGGAGGAGCCGCCGTGAAACAATACGTGCAATCTCCTGATCCTTACAATGACTTCCGCCGATCAATGCAGGAGATGCTTGACGCCGTTACAGACGCAGGAAATGTTTGCCGTTACGAGTTTTTGCACGAGCTGTTACTCAGTTACCTCTCATTGAATGCAGCAGATACACATAAGTTCATTATCAGAGCGTTCGCCGACATTCTCGTCTCCCTCTTATCGGACGGTCACCGGACAAACTGACGTGGCAAATCCTCGTGTTATGTAAAAATTACTCATGTTATGTTTTTGGGATTAGCGCCTTAGGACAAAAAAAGAAATATATCTAATGTAATTATTGTGTAATGATACGTGAAAATCGAGAGAGGCGTGGAGTTTTGTCTCGATCGCATGCAGTTAGATTGCTTTTATTTTGTGTTGTTTTTTACCTTCTTAAATAATAGATGAATCAAGGAGACCCGAATGGTAAAATTGGATTGAGAAATTATAGTTTTTTTTTTTTTTACTTTTTGAAAATTGATATTTCTTCATCAATTACAAGTTGCATCTCCTTCAACACAGATTGTAACATATATGAAACGACGGAACCTCCATTTCTAGAGTGATGGAATTTATTTATTTTAACATTTACTATTAGTCTTTCCGAATGGCGCAAAATACATGAACAAAAATTACCAGTTTCTTTTTTCTTAAACCTTAAAATTACCAGTTTTGTAATTGGTATAAAAGCGAAATTGCAGGTGATAATATTTCGGATTACAACATTAATTACCTAATTGGTATGATATATAAAAAGTTTGTCTTTTAGAGAGACTACGTACAAACAAAAAAACGTCCGGTTTAGTGCCATGACAAACAAAGAAAGCTATGTCTACTGACAATTGGTACTATTTCTTCTTCTTTTTTCATAACGTATCAAATTATAGAATCTAAAACTGTAGATTGACTTTCTTCTGCTTTTTTGTGCTGTTCTCACTTTACATTCACGTCGAAACAAAATATATAGAATCCAAAAATGATTTATGATAAGTTTTACATCGGATTTATGCCGAATAAAACGTCACCAATTTTATCAGTACGCTGGTTAATGCTATATCATGGCGAAATTAATACATTTTTGAGATCAAAACTAATGAAGCACATCAAAACTGAATACAAATAAAATATTGATCACTGGTGTTCAACTAATATTGAGATCTGTTGTTTGTGTTTCTTCCCATAAGATTTTACACATAACACAAGGTGAGACAAAAACAAAATAGGAGAATCCTAAGAGACGGATGTTGGATGAAGCCTCATAGCTAGGTCCATGCATATTTAACCAATATTAGAATTCAATTGACCGAGCCAAATTATTAAATGTAAATAAGTCTGTTAATTAGAAACAAATAAAAAAGAGTATATATATATCCTGTAAGACTTAAGAAAGCACTAATATTAAGCAAGCATATTATTTTGGGGCGCAGGAACTAAGCAAATTTATAATCTTATACTTTGTAAGGTGGTATGAATTAGTGCCTGCTTTTCTGCCGCTTGTCTCGGATTCTCCCTGGCCAAGTATATATGTGTGTGTCTATGCAGAGCCCTGCTTAGTATGCAATTAATAAGGCATTAGCCTCAAGCTCCCAAATTTTTTTATATTTAGAGGCCCTTATTTTCACAAAATAATTTTATTATACTATTAAAATTTACTTTAGGTTTAACCTCAATTAAATATAAAATATATATTTATCAAGGAAAATTTTTATTTTTCTTAATAAGTTTTTTTAATGAAAAATTTAGTTAATACTTCTAAGAAGTAAGAACTTATGAAATCTCACAAATTACTTCTATAATTTTGAAGCTTTTCAAAATTTAAACTGATTAAAGAAAACAATTGGAATTGAAAGATTAAACAAAAAAGATGGTTTGACTGTTTTATCTATAGAAAAATATTTGATTTAAAATTTTGATAGAATTTATTTTATAAAAACATAAAATAGTTATGAAATAGTTTTTTTTTACATTATAGACTTCATCAATCATCTTTGATTATTATTTTTTTTTAACTATTACTTGTTAATAATGTCTTAATAACTTATAACAATAGTTAATCAGTTAATTTTATATTTGTAGATTCTAGAAAAATCTTTCAACCACTTAAACACCTTTTAAAATTCATAAATTTTTATTATATACACATTTTGTTAATATTATAGATTTTTTAAAAATATTTTGTAATGTATTATGATACTTATTTATAATATTTTAACCTGATAAAAACATATTTTGAAAGTTGGCCTCAAGCCCCTAAAACGCTTGGCACGGCACTGTGTCTATGCGCACATGTGTTCGAGAGAGATAAGTCCAGACTCCAGAGATACGTTTACTTTTGGATATATATGTATGCATATATGTTTGTTAGGTGATTCAAATATACACCACTCATTAGACTAATTTAAATAATACATATGGTTGATTGAAACATGTGATATATGATATGCTATGAAGGCGAAAATAAAAGAGTTTTTCCATAAACCTGAACCAATTGTTTTCGGCAGTTGTTCCACATTGAAACTGTGTCATCCAATCAAGTTCAATATCTAGCTAATTTGAATACCCTTACTTAAATGTAGTCAAAATAAAAAAATTAATCCAACTCAAGTAGAAAAATGGATGGGTCCAACAAATTAGATATTTATTATTTTTTGTATTCAAGTTATTGTTTTTTCCCAGTTAGTGGACCCGAATTGACATTGAAAATGCCACTTTATTGGATTGATATAATCGTATCCTTTGTGAATATCTATCTTATAATAGTAAGTACATCATGCAAAATATTCGTATAAACTTATAACTTAAATATAATTAAATTGAAAGGTTTAGCTAAACAAGCAAGCTGGAATAGCTCAGCTGGTTAGAGCGTGTGGCTGTTAACCACAAGGTCGGAGGTTCGAACCCTCCTTCTAGCGCTTTTCTTTTTTCTATGAAGATAGAGGGCAAATCCGTCATTTAGGCAAACAACACGAACCATCATCCATCCATTTTCATCTCTCTCCTCCTTTGAGAACAACAAGCCCTGCCTCCGGTAAATCCTTCGCCGTCAATATCGTCGACGATCAAGGAAACTGAGTTTCTTCGTTGCTATCAGACTGGAAGAAGACTCATGGGATTCCTTGTAGCCGCCATTAATGTTTCTCCGACTCTGTTTCATCAACAAGTGAAATCGAAGCATGGATGTCAAAGTATCATCCTTTTTATCTTTTGCTTCTTCTTTTTTTGTTTTCGGATTGGTTTTATTTATTTTTAACTGTTTGACATTTGCAATTGAACAGGCGAAAAGCTTCAAGAGAGGACTTCTCATGCATATGTACAATGCCAAGCATCTGTCTTTACTCGTCGTGGTTTCTTGAACTGTGTTGTTGGTGCTTCGTTCATGGCCACCACACTTGAGTTTTCTGCATTACAAGCTCAAGCAGGGGAGAAGGAGGATGATGGAGAGAGACAAGGAGTCGTTGGTGCGTTCAAGTCTCTCTTTGATCCTAATGAGAGAACAAAATCTGGGAAAGAGCTGCCAAAGGCTTACTTGAAATCTGCAAGAGAGGTTGTGAAAACTATGAGGGAGTCTTTGAAAGAAAACCCTAAAGACAATGCCAAGTTTAGAAGAAGTGCTGATTCTGCCAAGGAATCCATTCGTGATTATTTGACCAATTGGAGAGGACAACAGAGTGTAGCTGGAGAAGTAACAATGCTTCCTTCTTCTTCTTCTTTTTTCTCTGTTTTCATCTTTTTTGACACTTGATGGATGAGTGAAACCATTGATATGTTTCAGGAATCTTACGCGGAGCTGGAGAAAGTAATCAGAGCTTTGGCCACATTTTACTCAAAGGCAGGCCCTTCTGCACCTCTTCCTGATGAGGTTAAGACTCAGATTTTGGATGATCTTAACAAGGCTGAAGAGTTTTTGTGACACCATTCTCTCATCGGATCCTGCATCTACAAGTTTTGCTGTGTCACAATGTTTGTATGTATTCTCGTTGATCTGTTTATATATATACAAGTATTGAACAGCTTGTGGAAGTAACAGAAAATCTGTGAGATAAAAGAGCACTGATATGCAAAACTAGAAACTGACCCAAAAATTACTAATGGAACGTTATACATATAATACAATGTTGTGAATCCCTGAATCGGGATTAATAATAACTACAACGTAAAGACAACAACAGCACGACTACTTCAAGCTGAACATGAGAAAACCTCAGGCTTTAAAAGATATATCATCAATCCACTGTATGTATCACACGCTTTTCCTTATTCGTTAGTATCATTATCATATATCAGCTCTCAAAGGGGGGCGCAATACGGCGTAAAGCATATATCTTCATCACAAATATCTTTCGTAAGATATAATATGTGAAACTGAATCTCTCAATACCCAATCTCCACCTTTGAAGAATGCAAGCTTGACCGTGATCATGAGCATCAATTTCTCCGAACAAATCCAGAGAGATGACATATTATACTTCCTCCAGAAGAACGTCTTTCACTTGAATAAAATATCTCAGATTCATCATTAAGAGTTTTTTCCCCTCACAAAACTAAACCATCTGCTTTCGATACAGCCAACTTAGCACCGAGCATGTCATTGTCTTTACATGAAGGAATGGCCTCTCCATTCGATGAGTTTTGTTCAATCTTGCCTTCTTGGGAGATAGAGCTCATATCTGATGATCCTAAACCAGAAATAGATGAAGAGAGATTGTTTTCAATCTGAAAATCAGTGGATGCTTGTGCGATTTCCAGAGATAGTAAACTAGCAACAGCTTCTACATTCACATCTTCGTATGATGATCCTATATCGTCACGTTGCTTAGAGCAAGACTTAAATGTGAACTGACAAGAAGAGGAGCTAATCCCACATTCTTCACCAGTTATATATCTCCTCGATTTATCATCCTCCGGCTTGGAAATCGTGTCCAGGGATGTTTCAACTGATATACACATAGGCATGGTTTTCTCATCAGAAACAAGAGTACTCTTCTCGCAGTCTGCATCATCAGCGACATATCCATTGGTGTGTAGACAAATTTCAGCAGAAGACGCAAATTCGGGTTTCTTTTCTGTCTCTATCTCTGACTTCATGGCATTCTTATGTACGATAACACAGTCACCTACAGCTGCGGATTTGGATTTTTTTTCTTCATGGAGCAGAGGTTTCTGTAACATGTCTATTCCAGGAAATACCAACGTGTTGAGGGACCTCATCTCTTTCCTAACTGAATCATCAAGAGGACTGAATCCAAAGTTACCGGTCCACGCATGCAAGAAGTCTGGAATCGCAGGGATAACCAATTTCTCAACCTTGAGAGAACGCATCGCCTTCATTAAAAAGACAAACAAAAAGTTATAAAGCTAAAAGTACCTTTCAGCATATGATGCCCAGAAAACAATGATTATATAGTCCAACCAGCTTACCGACTCAATTGCATCAAAAAGCCGACGACACATTCCTTGACGCCTATATATATGTCTGGTTCCAATAAATGGCATCTCCGCCAATTGCATTCCATGAAACCTAACAAGGCAACGAAAACATTTGACTTCTTGAAGGTACTCTGAACTCAACATCGATGGAACAACAAGTACCTAAAATGTATGAGCATATGCACTCATCTACGTACGAAAGTCTAAGCAACTAATAAAAGCTAAAGCTGATAAATAGCATTTCTTAATTACCGCTGCTTAAATGGCCTGCTCGTTCTATCAGAAACTAATTTGAGCAGACAGAAGACAGACAAATAGAAAACAAGAGGACTCACAGTTGTAGCAAAAGAAGGTGACAAATGAATCAGTACAATTGATTTCCAATAAATTCCAGACAACGCTACATAAGATTGATAAGATAATACTCGGGGGAAACTGCTGCTATGCCATTGCCTGTTATTAAAAAGTGTTGACTGAAATGCTAGACAATACCTGAGAGATGCCGCGGAAATGATTTCATCTCCTCTCTCTAGGATAGCAGTGTAGAAGCCACTATAATTAATCCGGTTGAAATTGGATCTGCATAGAGAGGGCAGTCAACATATGGAATCAAGCATAGATAGCAAGAAGTAACCAAATTTCTAGGTGTTCATAGTTCTGTGCACGTGAATCTCAGAAAAAAGTTGCAAACATAAGTAAGAACCCGGGTTTCTTTGTACTCAAAGATCAAATTATTATCAACATCTAAGTTTTAAACTTGATAAGACAAACTCTAGCCTTCGCTTCACTATATCTACAATCTCTTGTTGACAAGTTTACATTTATTACAGCTGACATGTTACTCTCTAAAACTTACCCACAATTATAAAGGACATTGCGAATTAGATTTATCCCACTCCTCCTGTCAATTATAGGCAAAAAACATTCATCCATGATCGCCAGCCCGACAGCTAGCTTTGAATTATTTTCAATCCTTTGTGCCGATAATTGAGAGTTTAATTTTGAATCCATATCCAGTCTATGTATAAGAGACCAAGAGTAGCCGCCTTCAATTTCATTTTTGACACCAAGATACTTCTTTAACTTTTCGAAGAGCTGTAGAAAAGAATGAAAGTAAATTTAAATTACAAGGAGAAAACAGCCAAGGAAGACCAACGACACATTGACATAGATAGAACCGAACAGTTAGATCAAATCAGCATTTTCCCATCGTATAAATGAGGTTTTGAATGATGCACAAACTAGACAACCTAACAAGAAATGAGGTTTTTGTGAAAAGAAAAAACAAGAACTGAGATTTTCAGACAATAATCACGTACTACTTTTGTCGCACAAGAAGCTTATACATTGCGACCTTGTGCTTTGACATATATGTATATATAGTCCATAATCGTCCTTTATCAATAAGAAGAAAACAGATACTAAAACTGAAGACGGCAAACTTGCTCAGGAGAGTAAAGACGTCAATATACCTCTAAGCACTTAGGCCCACAAAAGGAAGAAGCTGAAGACTGAACCTTATGAGCTTCCAGCTCACTCATGCATGATTCGTGATCTACAAAAGCGGTTATAAAAGTGAGAACGCCATTGTTACCAATGAAAGCTCATGAAAAGGATAATCAAGCTCAAAGGAGTAAACATCTCACATTTTCTCTCACACATTTTGCAGGAAAGTAATGTTAACGGATTTTCTTCTGCGCCACCAGAATCCACCACAGCATCACAAAATTTGCATGTGCAATTCGGACAGTGCCAGTCACCCAGAGGAAGCACCTACGTGAATACACCAAAAAAAAACAAATAGCATAGGAAATTGAACTCCAACACCAGAAAATGGAAAGAAATATTAAGAAGGCTTAAACAGGTAAAGGCTTCGCAGTAATTCATACCTCCATACCTAAGCAGGTTTGATGGTATGTTGATGGACAACCATCACAGCAGATCAAATCTCCACCATCGCCACAGATACCACAAGCATCATCATTTGGATCATCGCCGTCGGTGTCCACGTGATGGAAACCAAGATTCTTGGCATCTTTTTGCATATTCCACGCTCTGATTTGGCAATGAAAAAGAGAACTGCCAGATTCCAAATAAATATTTTGGAAAGGCTGACATGACTTGCTCCCAGCATGGATCTCAAACCTGGAAATTGTGAGGATTTTACTGCAGCAGACACAATGAATCCCCGCTCTTGTTATCCATCCCTCCAACATCACCTTTGTACATTGATGGTTCATGTATTGCACCTTTTCTCTTAATTGGACAACTCCACATTCAATCAACCAAGAGAGCAATGTCCTTTTTCCAGAGTATGGATTGAACCCGTCGATCGCTGGATTCTTTTTCTCCTCAGAACTACGCACCTTCAAAGTACATCTTCCTATTTTTTTGCTCTTTCTTCCATGTAGATAATGTGAATCTGATCCAGAAGTTGGCCTTGCATCATTATAATACGATAGTCTTTTACTTTTCGAGTGTAAATCATCCCGATGGGGTTCGTTTCTTCCTCTTTTTTCCGATTTCCCAGTCAGCTTTACGAACGAACCCCTCCTCTCTTCACAGGCATCACTGTCCACTCCTACTTCATCACCTCCATAGCTTTCCTTTTCACTCTCGCTACCACTGAAATCCTTTTCCCGTTTTTTTGACATCTCAGTCCGAGTCTTCTTCACCTTCCTTGCTAAATTGTTCACAATGTCGTCTGACACAGAAGCGACTGCAGCAACATCCTTCCTAGATCTAGCATCGATGTCTTCTTCCTTTAACTGCTTCCGAAGAGCATCATATGCTTTAATTATTGACCAATATGCTGTTCCTGAAGGGTTTACATATACAGCATCCAGGTAAGTTTGGTTCCTCCTAGGTCTATAGTCTATCGTCCATCCTGCATCAGTAAGCATTCCCTTAATTTTCTCACGTAATCTTTGCTTCTCTGTTCCACCATTACGCCTTCCCCTTCTTTCTTCCCTCGCTACAGGTTTCAACGATTCAGAAAAGGTATCGGTTTCCTTGTTGGATTTCCGGCAAATTGGTTTCCTTCTTTTCGATCTCCTCGACACGTCGCTATCTTCTGACTCTGAGTAATTGTCCACATTATTTGATTTCCTAAAGGATGGTTTTGCTACAAGATTCTCACGCTTTTGTGCCTTCCTAGAGGAGGAAGGCCGTCTCTCATATATTTCTGCTTCCTGGTGACTGACTGAAGCAGGAAGAGTACTTGTCTTACTGTTTACCTTCACCTTGAGAACACCGTTTCTCCCCTGCACCCTTATTGGCTCGTCGGAATCAGATTCACTAGTCAACTTGTCCTCTGAACTCATACTAGTTGCCCCATTAAAGAAAGGTTTTTTCCTCCTAAGAAACAGACCGTCCCTGCCTGATCCAGACCCTCCGACACTAGTATCAAACCTAGAAGGTGCAAAAGAGATTCTTCCGCTAACACCAGCAGTGCCATTATCAAAACGTTTCCTCATCAAATTCGCGCTATCAAAACCATCGTATTCGTCAAACTCAAACACATCCAACTTCTTCATCTTCATCAAACTGCCTCCTGACGATGACTCCTTGTTCCTCCTCACAAACCCATTTCGATCACGCTCCTTCTTCCGAGCAAACTTCTCTTTCGCTCCAAGGGTTATGCGTTCAACGCTCCTAGGTGGAGGTTTCATAAACTCATCACTTGACTCAGAGTCGCTAACAATCACTTTGGGTCTCTTCTTCTGAAAACTACTACGCCTGGTTCCAGTAGAAGACACAGTCCTGCAAAGCCCATCGCTTTGAGTAAAGCAACCGGAAGAGCTCCGAGGAGTCCTCACAACTATCCCTGACCGCTCACCCGACCCACCACCCCGCTCCATAAACGATCACTAGACAAAACCGAAAGTAGCGACCTTTCTTTGTAAATCCGATACCAAATCAATGCAAAAGTACCTGAATCGATCAAACCGATACTCGATGAACATCAAATACCACCCTCAATCACCGGATCCGGGGTGACATAAAAAAGAAAGGACAAGCCTTTCGATCCTATCGGAAAACAGGAGAAATGAATGAAAGTATCAGAGGAAATATCCTTAAGAATCGAACGTAAGGAGCTTATCAGCTTCCAGATTCCACTGTTGCCGGTTTCCTCGGCGGCCGACAATGTAACTCCGCCGCAAGCCGAGAGGGAGGAGGGTGGAGGGAGGGAGGGGGGCGGAACGGAGCGGTACAAAAGATAGGAAACGAAACCGAAACTTTTATTTTCATCCGGTTTTTATTTATAGTAATCCATCTTTATCCAAAATGCACCCTATACTTTCTAATTTAATCAATTAAGCCCCCTCTCTGGTGCCAAAATTGATCTGCGACTTTCTTTCTACTACTCTCTTGCCTCGGAATCAGGCAAAACATTTATCGGTAAATTAATAAGTTCATGGGCCAAGAAAATATACAATCAAAGCCCAAAAATAGGCTATCGGCTCAATATGTTTCCTCTATTCATTTCGTTATGTATAACCCAACCAACGATCGGTACTACTTTTGGTATGTCGTCTTTTTAATTAAAAAAACAATGACTTTCCTATGTTTTATATCCAAAAGCTAGTACCGATTTGTTTTGATAAAACCTGATGTTATTTCTGAAATATTCACATAAATTTGTGGTATTTTTGTAATTGTCTCTAAATTTAAATGTGACTTTATATGTTTCTTTTCAAAGAGATTTAATTTGTTTCCATTTGGTTTTTGCTATAATTGAAAATATTTATATAGAACATATCAAATAGCAAATTTTAGTTTTCTTATAAATATAAAGTTTATAAATTATATGTATATGTATAGAAAATAGATATTGGTATTGAATATTTATTTTATATACACGTTAATTTCTTATAAATTAGTCAAAGTTTTAATTTAACATGGTATTGTTTCCTTTGAAATGAGATAATATTTTTTTAAAAAAGTAAATTTATCATATCAATTCTTTTCTTGTTATTAATTTGATTCTTTTTTCTGAAAAAGTAAGTAAATAACTTTGTATTAGTTATATATTATATTTCAAATTTTCCAAGTCATAAACCGTAGTTTTAGATTTAATGCTTTTTATTATTTATTATGTTTTTGTCAAACAAAGATCATAATATATTCAAAATTAATTAATATTTATAATATTAAGCTTCTTAAAAAAACGCATGACGTAGAACAATCATAAAGTAGTAATTATCAAACTGATGACTTAGATTTTTGTAAAAAAATGAAAAAAAAGAGTGGGAAAGTATCAAATTAATATAATCATAATGTTTGCAGCATATATTCATAATCAAATTGTGCAATAATGTTCGATTACATGATGAAAACGTGACCGGATTTGTGTTGACTACTTTTCCGAACGGAGTGGAAGAAGGGAGGGACTAGTTATTAGTATCCTCATCTGTTTATCTACATTAAGATATTGTTTGATCCAATCAAAGAGATATGAAACTGTGAAATGATGAAAAAGAAAATCGAATGGTTATCAAACGCCACTAACTCAGTGAAATTATCATTGTTTCTTGTCATTGCCCAGATTTCAAAATTTGAAATTAAAGAGTAGAACGAAAAAAAATTGAAATCGAGTTTTTAGGAGGTTGGTAATGAAAGAAATGTTTAGTGAGAATAAGAAGAAGTAGGAGACTTGGGGGGGTCACGTGAGTTGTTGTTGACATATTGCGTCAGTGCAACAAAATTATAGTATTTCCAAAAGTCGCTAAGTCAATTATTACTGTAATAATAATGTCACCACTGTTTCTTATACTATATTGTCAATTTCTCCTCAGAAAATCAGAAATCAGGAATATTTGTCGGACTTCATTACGATAACATATATGATATCTCTCTACGACATCGATTTTATAAGGTCACCAACGTTAAATTTTGAAATATGTTTAAAAAATAAATAAAAAAATAAAATTTTGAAATAAGTTTCCCTACTTAGTACTGTATTTTTTTGGGAGGCAAATTGTTAAACCTTTTTTCGTTCTTTTTATTTTATTTTGCACACTAGATGAGTAAATTGTTTAACTTTTTTATTATCTTAAGTTTTAAATTCAACAGTGTTCAATTAATCGTCATGATACACTATTAGTCAAGAAGATCATCGTTAATTCATGTTTGAATAATTATTGTATTGAAATTGATAAGTTGGTAATTCAAAATGGATTGTTTGTACTTTGTACACAGATGAAATTGAAAATTTAAATCTCTAAAGAATAAATTACTTTACATTTTCTATTTATAGTAGGTGTTGACGTTTAACTGATCAAATGTTTTTAAAAAAACAAAGTTAATCATTTTCCTATAGATATTTAATTAAAATTAGATTAATCATCAAGTGAAGCTTTTTTTTTTCCTTTCTTGTCAAGTAATCTCTTCAATCGAGTGAAATAAAACCAAGATCTAAACAAATTTAGAGCTCATTATCAAAAAAGGCTTTGTCAACTATGCAGCAAGTTCATTTGAATTAAAGGTTGCTAACTCACAGTAGTAATTTAAAGTTATAACCACAATTAATGTATACTTAAATACAATGAGTGTGTTATAAATGAACAAATAAACATAATCATAGTGACTTTTCATGCGATTAATAATTAAAAGTTTGAACTAAACTCAAAGTCGTCTCAATATACATTAATAATTAAATTCTTGTTCTCACTACAATTAATAAATAAATTCTTCCCGTCCCGTTGATATTTAATAATTCATTCTTCCCAAAATATAGGTGAATACAAACAGAAGAGACATCAAATTAATAGGATCACTCATAATAAAACTAAATAAGCAAGTACTTTATTTTTTTATTTTTTTTTTGTCAACAAGTACTTTATTTTTTTTTAAGTACATGCTTTTGTTGTCATTAAACAGACAGTTTGGTATCAAATTCAACTATTTATTCACGGACTATTCTTCTTCTTTTCCTCCCGCTTTTCACCTCTGTATATACCTCTGTTTTCTTATGATTTTCTTCAAACGAAGTTATTAGTTTTTATCAAAAGTAATACTTTAATATATTTATATTTTCTTTTTGTTTGTTAAGAGAAAATAGGACCTATATGTTTTAAAAACACGGAGAATGTAATATCAAAACAAATATTTTGCTTTATAGCAAAAAAAAAAAAAACATGTATATGTTTGATCGAACGAAAATATATTTTCCGATTGCGATGTGACCAGTTTGACATTTGACAATTTGAGTGTGACCAGAATTTGTTGTAAACTTGAAATTGATGATCTTTAATTATACTGGTTGTCATTATGATATATCTTTAATACTTTATATATTTCTATTTATTTATCACTAAATCTGTATGTAAAACAAAACTTTTAAATTTCCAAATTGCAACCAAAAGGTAGACTTATGGGTAGTTAAAAACGAAATTATAAATATATTTTTTCATTTTCTTACACAATTAATTTCTTTTATTCGGTAAACGAGTCTGAAATGGTATGGATAAAGACGATCAAATCAATCAAAAGATATTGTATGTGAATTTTCATGGCCGATATGAAGAAGAAAGAAATAATGATAATGTTTTGAACAAAAAAAATGATATTGAAAAACACAAGGGCACTACATTCTACTTGAAGGTACACCTTTATTGATACGAATATTTGATTTGTTGCTGTTGGCTGTCAAAGACAGAGCCTTTTGAGATGTCGTTTCTACTTCCTACTGATGAACCTTTGTATTCTTATCTAATAGTATCACCAAACTTCAAATTTATAATTTGGACCGTTATGAGGTATACGGTATTTTAATTATTAACTCTATGTACAGATTGTCCATGCATGCCGTGTTATCACGTCATTGGTCTAATATCTAATCATTTCTAATCCCCATTTTTAAAGAAAATCACCAGATTAGACTTGAATTGGTGGAAAAAATAATAAATGGCCAGAGACAAGAGCTATAAAAGTCGGTACTTGGTATATATAGAACACAAAGCAAAGTTACAACAGAATTCAAAACAAAACAAGTTGTCATTATATATCAAGTTTAGACTGATATATAGTTTTTCTATCCGCTTAATAAAACTATAGAGAATTGTATCTCATTAGTTAAACGTGATTATAAATTTAAACACATGTACACAATAAGAATCAATAATACTCTACATGTCACAGTATATATAATCAATTAACGTGAATGTTTATGTGTTATTTCGCGGTAGGTAGCTCAAGTCGTGTTTAGCAACAACAAAAAAAAAATCAATTTTGTTTAAACCGTTAGGAAAGAATTTCGATGCCAATCGACGATTAGAGTAATATCATTACCAACTGTCGAATAGCACTGATTTTTTCTCTTTATTACTATGATACTATCTATTCTAATACTGCTAACTCTCTATTCAAATGGAATGTGTTAAACATTTTGGGTTTTTGTTACTAAAAGAGGAAGCACGATTGCAAACTACTCGATTTTTCTGTGGCAGCATAAATTATATTTTATAAATTCTTATAAAAATGTTTATAAATTATCGTTGGCTCTTGCTAAAAGAGATGGTCGGTTCAATTCCTATCTAGCTACGGGAAGTCCCTCATGGTTATACGACGCAAAGCATTTGTTATTTTTCAGTTTTAGGAGTTCGATGCTATTTTGTTCATACAGTAAGGCTCTGATTTTATGTTTTATCTCATTAACATTTTGTACTGATGCTTAAATTTCAAATAAATGTTATTGCATGTTTTGATTGCAATTATATATAGGATCAATTCTTTAATATAGTTTCAACTAACAAATACATTTACATCTATAAAAATACAAAAATATTAATTTTCTGTGAGATATCACAATTCACAACTCAATAGCTTATTGGAGCTTTACACATTTACTTAAAAGGTATTAACTAACTTTAATTGGTCCGATGTTTGCTTTTTGGTTTTTTGTCGTTGTTTGTTGTTTCTTTAGAAGTTGTAAAGTGATGGCATTTAATTTCTTTAAGACTAGGGAGCTCAATAAACTAAAACTGAAAGTCAAGTGTAATGTTAAATATACCTATTTACTACTCCGGGGACAAAAGGGCTGTGAATTAAATCCGATTCATAGCACGAGAGACCTGCCCAATTAACCTATTAATTGACCCTTTCATGTTTCCCCTTTTAAACTCTGTCACATATACATACACACATGTGTGTATATATCATCAGTGTAAAAGAATCAAGTAAAATAAAAAATTCCTAGATTTCTTCCCGCTTTTTAGTTTTTACCATCTTCATCTATACGATGTTATTTTGATGTAAAACGATGCTTTCATAAGAAACAACGTGTATTTGAAACAAAGTATAACATGTTGATGTAAGATATAATGTTATGATCTCATACCCAACGAATTAAACAATTGTTATATTTTGTTTGTATGTCCATCAGAACAAATTGGACTAGTTCGGATTTGACATATATTTTGTTTAAAACCCCAACAATAATACGTTTGTTCTAGACTGGTGGAACTGGAAGGATGATATGTACATATAAAAAGAAGAATATGTTTGTTGTAGTAGACGTAAACACACAAAAAAGAATATGTGTGTTGTACTAACAACAAGATTTCATACATCCAAACGGAAAAAGAGAGATTGATGTGATCAGTATTATTACTTTTATAAACTATTGAAGGTTCAACGAGTTTTAAGTAAAGTCGAATCCTTGTAATGATGTCTGTTCCAACGGGTAAACCTGCAGCTGTTAAAACTCTTGACGCCGTTTGACCTATTTTTTCCTCTTCTTTATTTTCTTTACTATTTTCTTCCTCGTTTTTATGTTCAATTCATTAAACTTCTGTTCCAGCCAAAAAAACAAAACTTTGTTTTTCTTTTATTACGAGAATACATAAAATTGTCATGAATTTGATTTTTAAAAATTTAATCATTAGAGTGTAAAGGTCTCGATAATATTATTTTAAATCCATTCACTTATTTTTGCTGTTAACTAAACAATACCAAAATTGCTAGATTAATTAATACATCAATAAAATATCCAAGATGTGACCTTGACCAGGACAAATGTGCTAGAGTAGTGTTAACGGCGTCAGCTGCCGTTAATCCCACTTACCAAAATATATACTACAAGGGGAATCTCTTTCTCTCTCTCGCCATTCAATCACTTCCATTTTTTCAAAATCTCTTTTTCCCACTCTCTCCCTCTCTCTCTCTCTCTCCCTCTCTCTAGCTTGAAGAACAAGATTGGTATATTTGTTACAACGGGCTGATTAATCAAGATCTTTCACAAATAAAGAAGAAGAAAGGAGATATCTTCGAGGTTGATATCTTGAAGAAATGGGGAAGAAAGAGCAGAAGGATCATCATTCAACAGTAGAAAGCGACGACAAAGTCGAAGCTGTTCTTCATCTCGTTCGTAAACATTCTCCTCTCACTCTTAAACAGGTTTGTTTACTAATTAAGTATCTCACTGATCTTTCCATTAATCTATCATCAGATTTGTTTTTTTTTAAGTATTGATTTTTGTTATTGTCGGGTTAAATAATATTGCAGGAGAAGTTCTGTAACAGAGCTTGTGTCAGTAGATTCTTGAGAACAAAAGGAGACAATGTGAAGAAAGCAGCTAAACAGTTAAGGTCATGCCTTTCATGGAGATCTTCTCTTGGCATCGGTATACTCTCTCTCTTAACTTATTCGTATATGTACATATATATATGTTTGAAATGTATATGTATATATATATATATATATTTATATGGGTGCACGTATATTTGAAGTCTTTATATATACTATACAGTTCATGTATTCTTGTGTTTTATCTATTTTCACGATGTTCTTGTATGTAAATATATATGTACGAACACGCGTACGTTACATCTTCAGAGGTCCAAAGCTTTATTTGACAAACGGTCTAAATTTTTTAAAAAATCAAACGAGAGGATAAAAACCAAACCATAAAGCTTAAAGTAAGCTGTAAGCATGGTGTAGTGTATAGATGATAGATTGGTTAGTGGTTACTGTTTTGATATTTGAATTTTTTTTGCGTAATTAGAAAACAGACGTTTCGTTGCTTTTCTCGGGTTTTGATGTGTCCCATGTTTGAACATCGAGCGTTAAAGTGAATATCCACTCATTATGACACCCACTTAATTTAACCTCTTCTCTTTAATTTTTCAAGATTCTGTTTTACCTTTTTCTTTTTATATTTATTATATCATCTTATCATCTTATAATAATTGCAGAGAGCTTGATCGCCGACGAGTTCACGGCGGAGCTTGCCGAAGGTCTTGCGTACGTCGCCGGTCTTGACGACGAGTGTAGACCCGTTTTGGTAACTCAATGTTTTACTTTTTTCCTTCTTTTGATGTTTTGGCTTATATTCTACTCTATAACCAAAAATTATAATTTATTACTTCGTTTTCTTTTAGGTTTTCCGCATTAAACAAGATTACCAGAAGCTACATACGCAGAAACAGTAAGTTTAGATTACGCATACAAATAAAACATCAAAAATCAAAATATAAATTCTCGAAACTAACCTGAATTGCTTTATTTATATTTTATTTTTAAAAAGGTTGACTCGTTTGGTGGTATTTACATTGGAGGTGGCAATCTCGACCATGTCCAGAAACGTCGAAGAATTTGTTATCCTTTTCGATGCTAGTAAGTTCTCTCTATCTTTTGTTTATAGAAAGTATATTTATATCATTTTATTAATAGGGAAAAAAGTTTCTAATTAAAGGGGAAAAGGTGAAAAAATTCAAAAATAGGTAAACTATTTTGATTGTCTTTCAATCCTCAATGGAAATATTGTCACGGTAAGTGAATATAAAACATAAATGACTATTTTTAACCAAAAAGAAGTTTCGTAGAAATTGGGGACCGGAACATGTCGGAACTCCGGCAGGAAAGTGGGAGAGATAACGATCTGAAAATGTCCGTAGTCTCCCTGTTTAGTCACGGTCACACACCAATCACAATCTCAATTATTGAGGGTATTATTGGCATTTACTTATGTCAAGCTTCTACAGCAGTTGCAGTACTTCTCGGACTCTGATAGTACTCTATAGCTTTTTCATTAAATGTTCCTCTTTTGATCCTCTGCAACTCCACAGTACACCTTCCTTTTGATTATTTTTGTTTTTTTTTCAAACATTTTTTTATTAAAAGTAAAAAACACAAATTGTCTACATTTGTGTTCACATGCATTTATTTCAAAGTAAAAACATTGTCAACTCTGAAAAGTGGGATTTTTCAGTTAGATTATCAATCTTTTTAACGAAACTAATTATTTTATTTTGTACACGTTAATTAAATGGTTAGCTAATATTCCTTCAACACTTTTGAAATGGCAGGCTTCTTCAAATCAGCATCAGCCTTCATGAACATACTTGTGACTACACTCAGAATAGTTGCAGAGTATTATCCTTGTCGACTTTTCAAAACTTTCGTCATCGACCCTCCTTCTCTTTTCTCGTACCTTTGGAAGGTAATTAATTAATTTTTTTTTTTTTTTTTTTTNATTAATTTGACATTTCCATTATTCAAGTAGACTATATATAATGGTAAAACTTATATATATATATATATATATATATCTATTTCGATTAGATTTTGAAACTCACCGATATTTCTCTTTTTTTTTTTGAAATGATAAGATAATTTGAATGTACTTAGGCATAAGTCAAAGAGTGTTGGTTCACCTATCCAAAGTAACGTAACATAGATACTGATCCTCTACGCTGACGTGCAGGGTGTTCGTGCGTTCGTGGATCTATCAACGGCCACGATGGTTGTATCGATGCAAGATTTCCAAGACTCGTTTGACTACGACGACTTCTCTTCTTCTTACCCATCGCGAGTCTCCTCCCTGCGATTCGACACGTCGTCAATAAAATCAACGGACAAGATCGGCTCTTGCGCATCCTCTAGGTTCGCCTTCACCGTATCCCGCGACGGTCTCGACACGGTCAAACCTTGGTGCCTCACGCTGACCGACACGTCATCGTCCAAACTTGGAAACACAGGCGCGTACATCTCACCGCTAAACGCGCGTTCTTTCTCCTTCGCGTCGCCCGCGGCTAGGAGCGAGCCCATTGGTGGGCCCAGGAGAAGCTTTTTCGCCTCCACTCCGATGCCAGCTAGGACGACTGACCGTCACTCTATCGGAACCCTCCGTGACCCGCGCATTCCTCGCCCGTCTTTCTTCCAGTCTCCGGCAGTGTTTTTCCGGCGAGAGTCACACGTCAGCAGAACTGAGAAACCGCGGGATTCGTTCGTCCCTTTCCTCAAGTTCTATCGTAGACCGTACGATGAGATGACTTATAGGTCAAAGATGCGGCCCCCACTCGGTGGTCTCGTCTCTATTGTTTCTACCCAGATTAGACGCCGCCACGTGTCTTTATCTCAACGGTTCTAACTTAAGCTGTCCATTCACCTCTTGGAGAATTACGTAGTATATATAGCTTCTGTTGCCATTTTGTTATAAAAAGTTTTCCGTTATTGTTGTTTCCATCATGTTAGTTCGTCAAATGTATTTTTAATAATTTTGATCAATTTTTTATTTATTCAGCATTTTTCTACTGATTTGATTTCAATTATCTATATTGTTCCGATCGTTTGAACTTTGAATGCGTTGTATCACGTTTATGATTTGAATTTTAACACTTTACTAGCTTTTTAATAGATGATGATTATAATTAATAATTACCATGGGCACACACATTCCGGGATAAGCATGCAAAAAAAAAAACAAAAGTCTTCGCTTTGAGTAAATCTTAATTTCAAAAAAGTAAGGAAAAAAGAAAAGAAAAGACAACGTGGTCGTGACGGAGAATGGCACATTGGGAGAATTCAAATGAGAACATGCGATGTTGCTGTTGTTTCTTTATTTGCTAGAGGATACAAGTACCTACATGTGACCCCATTATTTCCTAATCATCAAATAAAATAAAAAAGCAAACCGTTGACATAACAATTGATAGCATTCTAGAATGGGAAAACAAATAATCTTATAGCAGTAAAAAAACTGAAAAGAAAGTGTAAACAGTTTAGAGTTTTTTCGACTATTTTAGCTAAAAGACAAATAAGGAGACATTTGAAGTTTTTAAATCCATTCATTCACTCACCTACTTAGTTATTTACTCAGAATTAGTTCCAATGGAGGACGACCTCATGAGAAAGCTTTGAGCTACGTAATTTACAGATATATACTTAGATTGGGATCAGGATACGTACGTACACATAGCCTTTAGAAATTTTAACTTTGATTCTTTGTCACAACATTTTAAGTTTAACAAAAAAAGAAATGACATACATAAGCCATAAGGGTTATGGGTTTGACATTACTTTATTCAGCTAGTTTCAATATTTGTTAGGAATATGTGTCAATCGAGTAAATGTATACAGTTATAATTGATTAAAAAGGTCAAGGTGGACTTTCTTCTGTTTTGTAGTGGTTGTGTGTATATGCATAGCGTTGCATTATAATATAAGGTTTATTATTGTAAGCAAAATTATACTAATAGTCTTAGTAAGAAGTACTTTTATACATGCATAGAGAAATGAGTAATATGTCTTGGAGCAATTGTCGCCATTGCATCAAGGTTTTATACAAAATCACATTTCTGAAGTGAGATGACGTAACCTGGTTTAGGCATTTTCTATTTGGAAGTATGTATATACATTTTATCCAAGTATATACTTATTTTTTTTCAAAATGCTATATTAAATTAGCCTTTTCTTGCATAATTTTCGGGGTCATTTTCTTTTTGTTGAACTGTTGATATTTGTGTCTTCTTCGCATGGGGAAAATAATTCAAAGACAGATAAACAGATTTTTTTGTTACACTCTCAACTTTTATTCTTTGTCGGTTTGTGCAGCAATGAGTTCTCATTTGTCCCTTTCGTTTGTTACTTTTTGTAGTAAATTCCTAAAATTGATTTCGTCTTTTAAACGAAACTCATTCACTTTTGAAGCTAAATTTCTTAGCCACTATATATGCTTTAACGTGCGGACAAACTCATTAATTTAGTTTTTTGTTGTTGTTGCTAAATCCATCATATATCATAAGTTAAATGTTGATTACTTTAAAATAGCCATGTTTCTTGTCATTGGTTAGAAGTGAGACTAATCCGTATCCGAAAAGAAATGCTCGATTTTTGGATAGTGAGTCAACCAGAATCTTGGAATCGGAGTAGTTTCAAAGAACATCAAATGGCAACTTGATTTAAACAACCTATGTTCTTTTCGTTGTTACTTCGCTTAGCTCACGACCAGTTAAATGATGTGATGTTATAAAATATGATAAATGCAGAAAATGAAGAACTCTTTTAAGTCCACAAGTTCCACAGCTCAGTGAAATAGTTAAAAATAGTTTTCAACTGCAACAAGAAATTTGATGTGTATCCCATGTTGTGTGGTTGATGATGAAAATGAGAAGAATATTATAAACGATTCATAAAACTTAAGTATTTATAATTTGGAACTTTTTATTTTTTATGCTCAAATGTAAAAACACAAGAAAATACAAAATTTGACAAAAATCTTGAGAGACGTAGGATCCACGTGTGTAGACGCGGGCTATAGACCAACACCAGTGGGCCTCTTAATATTGGGCCTAACGTGTCAGTGTAGAAATAATTGAGATGAGCGTCTGAAGGAGAACAATGTGATGAAAAAATATATGTTGTGTACAAAATAACCGCAATCTGTAACAAAGAAGCGAATCTATCATAGAACAAACCACAGTTAGAACTTTCTTTAACCTCGCAAAAAAAATTTCTTTGTTTTCTTCTTTCTGGACACATTTTTTTTGTTTGTTCTCAGATGGAAAGCAAAACGCTTTTTATATGGTTTCTATGGAAAAAGGAAACAAAGTTAGTAATGATCACTAAATTTCTGGACTAGTTAGATTTCTGTGAGACTGGCGACGACTTTTTGGTCAAGGCATCTAATTCTTGTTCCTGTTGCTTCTTGAGGTATCTCTGCGCAGTTGCAGTCACAATTTGGCCGAAGAAATTCAAAAGCATCAGCCACACGACTCCGTTCCACACCGATGCAAAAGAAAGATCCCATTTCTTCACCTGAACCAACATAACAATCACCCAAAAACCTCAAAATGTAGACCAATGCAAAACGGTAATTGCATAAGTAAAAAAAAACAAGAATTCATTACATTGATATCAGCAGTCACTGGAGGTGAAGAAACCAAGTACTTCTCTTTCATTAAGCGGAGTTTTGCTGTGAGCTCAGGCAACGCAGAAGCAAAACCCGGCACAAAGCTCATAATATATATCAGCTCGTTCTCTACCCAGTCGAGAAGCTGATTATTACAGACACATATAATGAAGACCGTCTGCAAAAGATAACATATTGAAACCGCAAGAGTTTGAGATCAAATCTAGAGGATGCGAGGACGAAAGTGCCACAAAACAGAAGTATTATGGAAAGGCTCACAAACCTGTATATGCGTTTTGATGATTGCTTTTCCAATTAACGTCGCAAGGAAAAACTCCCAAAACGGTTTCTCAAATTGTCCACACATGATTCCAGCAAGGTCGAACAATGGGTTAGGAACCTGAGTGTTGGCATAATGCCATAAGCGAATCATAAGTCTTATGGAATTTGAAAAGAGGCAAACAAAAGTCTGTGCAAGAAGCATTGAATGGTTCAGAAGGCGCATCTAAAACATACCGAAGCAAGAATCAGAATTGTGAAGAAGTTGAGATATTGTGAGTGTGACAATAACCAGCCTTTGAACTGATTTACGCGTCTAGCAATGAATCCATTATCGTCACCAGAACATGTTTCCAATTCTTCCATTTTGCCGCCGGAAAGACTTGCTGCACAGAGCCAGAGAGAGCATTAGCAATCAGCCTTGCTGCTAAATAGTTTCTGTGTCTGTTCATGTGTCAGAAATTTCGAAACCTCTAATCCTATTAATTCACTCCCACTTACATAGAGCACAAAAATGCTTAGACAAACATCAGGTCAGTTTGAGTTATAGGTAAAATGGTGAGCAAAGGGAATTTTCACCTGCTCTTGAGATAAAGTAAGGAGGAAGTTCTCCTAACGCTGTTCCTAGACCCCAAAGGATGGCTTCTATCTGAACCTGAGGCAATATGCTGCTAAGCGGAACTCCTGAAGAGAAAACAGGGGAGCCAAACTCGTGGCAAGGTTTATCAAGCCAGGAAGGACTTCTCTTCAACTGAATTGTGTCATATATAGCACTCTTTAAATCAACCCGCCCGCACGTCATTGCTTTTATGGTGAACAAAGCAATATGAGGACCCAAATAAAGAACAAATGTATGCAAACCAGATCCTGGAATCATCAATAAAAGAGAAAAAAAAAGTAATGTTAGTGATCATCAAAACATTTCGGCATGTGATGTTATCAAAACAAAAAAGTCATTATATCAGTGTTTCTCTCTCTACAGAAGATCGATACAAACTATCAAGAAAGATAAACCGGAAATAAGAAACTGATGCAGAAATTCCTCGAGTGTATTAAACATTTTCTTACCAAGACCAATTGACGATGCAACACCTAAGAAAATCCACCATAGCCCAAATCTGACGTACTCAGACAGTTCTTCAAGGTGCTGCACGTGGAGAAAACACAGAGATCTTACCATTTGCTTCATCAAAGTAATGTAATTTAACAAAAGAAGCTGATGAGCTGGCGACTTTTGATAAGTTGTTATTCCCAATTTCCAAAAGCAGTAGATGTGCCTCTCTGATCTAGGATTTCAAATATCTCATAACAAAAAAAAAAAACACCCTTATCATGAAGAAAAGAAACATGGACTTAACTAACCCCAAAGCGAGATCTGTTTCCTTTCCTAATCATTCCCTTGTTCCCTTACCTAGTTACCTAAAGCCTACAAACAGCAACAGTCTTAATCTGTTTACCTTGACATGTGGGCCATCTAGGGTCAGAAGCAGAGCTGAGAATGCAACGAAAATGGTACTAAAGAGCAAAAGGCAACCACCATTTGCAAGAAGGTACGAGGCAGATCTTCTAAGATATAGAAAGACAGCAACGACAAAGAATCTAAAGGTTTTGAATGGCTGGGAGGTCAACGTCAGTTTCTCTAGATCCTGTTGATGCTTTTCACGCAAACCTGAAAAAGCCATGGTAGAGCTATCACTTAGGAGTCACCAAGTAAAAGAGAGCTACATCAATCAAACACTCAAAACTCATGAATCAATCAAACACCGTTGATTTTCTGTCTAATCATCTAAGAGAGCCGCACGCACACAAAGTCACAAATGCATAGTATAGACAATGTATGCATCGATTAATCATATCGATCGGATTAGAGACAGTTTCAGTGTAGCGATTTGAATCCTAAAGGTTTAAAATTTAAGGAAGGAAAACAAAGAATGAGAGAAGAGCACCTGAGATGGCAGAGCAACTACGTTTTCCAGAACCCATCTTTCTTTCGCATGCTACGACGAATCAATTTACCCCGAGGACCGATGATCAATCTCGATCTCGATGATGACAACAACAAAAAAGGTGTATTTTTTTGCTGCTTTGTCCTATGTTTTCGGTTTGGGATGCGACCAAAATCAGGTTCCCGTTCTGTTGGATGTGGCGAATTCCATTAAACAACAAAACACGGTCGTTCAGACTTACTGTGTTTTTTTTTTGTCTCCCGTCACTTAACAGCGTTAGTTTTGAGGGGTTTAATTGTACATTCCACCGTACAGATGACAAACAAAAAAGATAATGGGCTTGTCTTAAGGGCCCATTTCAGACCGGATCATTTCTTTCCTTCTTTTCTCGGTCAACTTTTTTGTTTTTGTTCTTCCCTTTGCGGTGTGAATAACGTTTTTTTTTTTGTTTGGTCTTAAAACCTTTTGTGTACTGTAAACCTCGAGAGTTTCTCTTCCAAATCCAAATCGATATCTAAAAATCAGCATCACAGATTGATTTCGCTTCTACATCATCACTCTCGCCTCTTTGTATCATTCCAAGAGAGCTGAAATGGAGGTTGAATTCAAAGCAATGCTGGACGATCTCGACGTCCTCCAGAAATCTCTCTCCGATCCGGCTCCGATCCACAAGGTGATTGGGGTTTTGCATCAGATCTCCTTCTTTGTTTTTTGCGTTTTCCGAGTTAAGACTTGAATTGCGATCTCGTTTTAGCGTTTCATGGATTATGATTTGACATGCATGCATTGGTGTTTTAGGAGTTAATCTCTTGTGTATTGAATCTTCCTCTGGATTCTCCTAATTGCATGCGAATTTCGCCGTTGTAAATTGTCAAAGCTTTTTGTTTTGGATGAAAATATTCTCTTTTTGGGTTCTGCAGCTGCGATCACATGTTGAGAATTTAGCGGCTCTGTCTAAGTGTAACCTTAACCGGCGTTCCAAAGTCAAGGTCTGCAATTTCTTTAATCTGACTAAATTCTTCTAATTTCAGTTGAATATGTATAGAATCAATGCAAAACGTTCTCATCCCTCTGTTACAGGAACTAAGTTCGGAAGTGGTAGATAGTAATCCTTACAGTAGGCTTATGGCACTTCAGCGGATGGGTATTGTCCACAACTATGAGAGAATTAGAAACTTTTCTGTCGCCATTGTTGTATGTATCCCTCTCTCCCTCTCTCTCTCTTTGTTTCCAAGTTTTCCTATTTACAATTTTATTTAGCTAATAGTTATTTGAATACTCTACATGACCTTGACAGGGAATTGGTGGTGTTGGAAGTGTTGCTGCTGAAATGCTCACCAGATGTGGTATTGGTCGTCTTTTGTTGTATGACTATGACACTGTCGAACTAGCTAACATGAACAGACTGTTTTTCCGACCTGATCAGGTACCCAATTTTCATTGACTTTGCAATCTCTCTTTTCATTCTGTTTTTCTTGTCTGCCACGCTGCATTTCACCTGTGATTCTCATATCTGAGTAATCGTGACTGTAGGTTGGTATGACAAAAACTGATGCTGCTGTCCAGACCCTTTCAGAAATAAACCCTGACGTAGTACTTGAGGTTGGTTTTCTACTTTATCTCTCTCTCTCTTTTTTTTTTTTACGGAGTTAAAAAAACACATTTGGTGCTACTTTTGTGGTCATTTGCATCATACTTACTAGAAGAGAAACAGTCTATAGATTGTGTGTGCCCAAACGGTGGTTTCCTATTTTATGTCATTGTTTATTAAGTGGAGGTAATTGATGTATGTTGTTGTTTTTATGCTGAGTATTATTATTAGTTTCACACCCGCAGAATTCTATTTTATGCGATTTCTATTTTTCTTTTCCTAGAGTTTCACAATGAACATAACAACAGTGCAAGGCTTTGAAACCTTCACGTCGAGCTTGAAGAACAAGTCATTTTTTCCTAGCAAGGAGGGAAGTGGTGTGGACCTTGTTTTGAGTTGTGTCGATAATTATGAAGCAAGGATGGCTGTCAACCAGGTAGCTCCGATTTTTCTTTTTGTTACAAATTTTACATGCTTTTTACTCCACCATCTAGCATTTCGATCTTTCATTGTACATGATTTCATTACTTACAACAATGATTCAATCACTCACAACATTATAGGTTATGCTTGTGAACGGAAAAGATTGATAAATATTCTGGATCAGCTTCTGATTTGAGTTTATCCTTTGATGTATAGGCATGCAATGAGTTAAGACAGACATGGATGGAGTCAGGTAATTAGTATGAAAAACTTATAATTACTATGTATGATTGGGAACAACTTATGAACTTACGTGTCTCTGGCTCTTCTGCACAAATGGATTTTGTCATATTTTGTAGCAGTCTTTCTGTTTGCAATTCACTAATGCTGATGGATCAGTCATCCTTTTATGAGCTGTGGCAACTTATACAAAAGAAATAAAAAACACTGAACTTAAGCTTCTGACTTAGGCTAACAAAGAATATGGTATTTGTGCAGGTGTTTCCGAAGATGCTGTGTCAGGTCACATACAGCTTCTGGTTCCTGGAGAAACTGCTTGTTTTGCTTGTGCACCTCCTCTTGTATGTTCTGTTTTCTTAATACAACTCTTAACCTACCATACTCTGCCTTAGTCCGTTATATGTGGAAAATTTGTAAATTTAAGGATTTTGTGATCCAGGGTATTGGTTGATACTACACTTGCTTCTCCTCTAAATAATCTCTTTATTTATGTGGTAGGTCGTGGCATCTGGAATTGATGAACGGACACTTAAGAGGGAAGGGGTCTGTGCTGCATCTCTTCCTACCACTATGGTGATTTTCTACCGCCTTATCATATTTTCAGCTAATGGTTTGTTTATTTAAGCTCCTTGTGTGTGCTCTAAGACTTGCGTGATGTAAATTCAGGGTGTGGTTGCGGGGCTTTTGGTTCAAAACTCTCTCAAGTTCTTACTGAATTTTGGTGAAGTTTCTCCATATTTGGTACAAAATCTTGACTTTCTTCAGCTCTCCTCACATATCTCTTCTCCTCATGCCTGACACAAAACACTTTATGGTTCATTATAGAACATTATCAAATGAATCACTTAACGTTTACTTGTTTTTATGCTTCTGCTACTTGACCCACAGGGTTATAACTCGCTGAAGGATTTTTTCCCAACCATGCAAATGAGACCTAATCCACAATGCTCGAATGTAGCTTGTCTAGAACGGCAGGTAAGTAAAAATCGACTACAGAACTCTCTCAGCGCGTCTTTGTTTTTCACCTTTGTTATCATGTTTTGGTTAAATAAAAATGAAATCCCAAAATGCAGAAAGAATACATGCTTGCGAAACCAGCAAGGGACGCTGCTGCTAAAGCTAAGATGGAAGCCGAAGCATTAACAGCTATAGATGAAGGTCCACTCCATGATGATAATGAGTGGAACATAAGGTAACAGCTCAGTGAGATAGTTAAATATCATATTTTCAATTGCAACAAGAAAGAAACCTTATGGGTATCTCATGTCTTAATTGTAAGTGTGGTCGACGATGAAAATGAGAAGGATACTAGAAAAGCTTCCTCAAGTTCAGGTATTTCAACTTGGGAGACTCTCTCTACTTTATATGTGAAAACTTATCGACTTGGTTTTCTTCCGTCTTCCACTTATCTAATTGAATTTTGTGTTGTATGTTTTGTATAGATACATTGCCCGAAGGGCTTACCCGGGAGCTTCCAGTGGCAGATGAGTATGAGAAATCAATAGCTATAGGGTCTGGAGAGGCAGAGGACGAGGACGACCTTGAAGATCTTAAGAAACAGCTCGAAGCTCTTAATGCTGCTTAAGTCTTTATGGTGGGAGACAGATAGTTGTTAAGCAGTTTTTACTTGAAAGAGTCGGCAAATACAATTGTGTAAGCAAAAGAAGACTATTGGGGGTTTGATTAATTGGATCTCATGGGCATATAAACTTAAATACTTTTTAGATGATAATTTCTCTCTTTTTTGTTTTTTTGTTTTACATCGATGATGATTTCTCTCTTTCATCTATTGGTTACCACTTACCAGATATGAGAATTAACACATTGCTCGATTTCTTTTTTTTTCGATTTTCTATTGTAGTATAATTTTTATTTGGTAAATTAATAGACGTTTTTAGTTTTAAATTAAGTATTTAAACCATTAAATTTTAATAAATTAATATTCTATGAAATAAGAAAATATTTTAATTTTGATGTTATCATAGCCATGCAACATATCTGTAAGTGGTGTGGTAATTTCAACGATAGAAAAAGGGATGAATTTTTGGATTTCAAGTTATCGTCATATTATACAACTTTGTCAAGGAAAATAAAATTTAGTTCCTTTTAATGAAAGTTTTACAAGTGTCCGAAAAAGATGACGTGTGGATCGCGATATATTACCATTGCGTTTTTGGGTGGAGAAAACTAAATTATTTCGTTTCCACCCAAAAGAACCACATATCATTTCTTCTCATCGGCTTATATATCTATATATATATATATAAAGAAAAGAGAACTGAGTTGTCAAAGATTGATAATAAGCTTTAGAAAAATCAACTAAAGATGACGTACGAAGCGTCGGCGATTGACAATTGCGTGTTTGTGTGGCGAACCAAACTATTTCCGTGTGATATAAGTATATTACCCATTTTTTCTTTCCTAGTTATCGTTTTGGCTCGAAATTATTTGTTTGAATTCGCAGGTCTGTTAATTTAGTTTACTTTACGCGTATACTTCGACCAACTAAAATCTCAACAAAGCAAGAAGCAAAGAAGGTTCATGACGTTTTTCTTAACTTTCAACCGTGTGAGAAATGAAAATTTACACGTGTCGATTATTAACCCCGGACCACGCTCTTCATTTGAACTTATCCACATCACTTTACAGAATTAAATCCTATTTTCATAAGAATTTGATTGACTCATTAATAATTGTTAATTAATTATATACTAATTTAAAATAAATAATAACTTCGAATATATTCTGGTGACATAAACGTTCTATCCTCCACGCGGTTCTTAAAAACCGACGTTCTTTTTCCTTAATATCTATCTCTCCCTATATATATTTTCATGCGAATTTGTAAAAATGTTCAAAGATTAAAAAGATTCTTGATCCATACAAAGAAAACATCTTTACACATACACATATTCTTGCGTTAGATCAAACTTCGTTATACGAATCGTTCGAAGATGAGCCAGTACAATCACAACCAATCTGCAGGTAAGAAAATTCCTCTTTTATATATTTTTTTTTTCTTGTCTTCTTTACTATTTTGGTTATACTGAGGAGAAGATTTGTGAAAGCCTATAGTTACATATTATGTTTTACTAATGACTTATCATGAAACGTAGGAGCTAACCCTCCACCACCGATGTCAACCGGTCCAGCGCCGCCACCGCCGATTGGTTACCCGACGAGCGACCCGAGTCATGGTTCGGGGGCTCCTGTCAAAATCGAGACCAACTCCAAGGGTGACGGATTCTTAAAAGGCTGGTAAGTAATTGTGATGAAACTATGCTTCTATTTTATAATGGACCGATGGGCTAAGCCTAAACAGTTATCTTTTGTTCCTTCTAGTTTTTGAGATATAAATTGGAATTTTTGATGTTTGCAGTCTTGCGGCCATGTGTTGCTGTTGTGCCCTGGACATCTGCTTCTAAGGACTATGGAGTTAGGATAACATTGGAATGTTTTTTTTTTTTTTTTTTTTTTTNTTTTATTACGAGTTGTGTGGATATGTTGTAAATTATTCTCTCAAGCCTTACTGTAAGAAAATATTATTATATTATTGTTTATTAAATTTCTTGTAAGACTTATTGGGTTCTTTTATTCGAGCATATTGTTATGGTCTTTTACCTTTAAATCACTCTGGTACTTTGAATTCATTTTCTCTTGCTCTAGGGTCTGTACTCTGTATCTTCTAATCAAACAAGAATATATGAACCAATGAACCTTACAAAATATATGATCGGCAGTTTAATTGGTTTATATACTCCGACAAAAAAGACGGAGACACGTCATTTGAATATTTGATCCGAGATTGACTCGTGATCTCGCGATTTTCGTTTACTTCCGGTGCTATCAATTTGCCGTCGTAATTAAAAAAATAACGAGGATAATAGCAAATTGTCGTCTCTGCTTTGCAAATTGCAATGGCTAACTCCTCTGATTATTTTTAAGTTTATTATTATTAGGGCTAACAAATTTCAATCGAAAGGACAAGACAAAATCCAAAAATGAGAAAACGAAATCCCCAAAAGTCATTGCTTCTTTTCCAAGCGACAAACCCTACCTACCTTTTGTGACCTTGGGGCTTGCATCGGACCAATGACACGCCGTCAGCGCCAATTTTGTAGAGGGATTTTTGTAGTTTATGATTTGGTTTCAACCAAGGACGCCGTTGCTCTACCGTCTTGGCCGTCATCGCAAATGCTTCTTGGGATTGAGTTTGCTCCAAAACGGCATGGTTAATCTCGACCGGTTCCGGTGGTAGCGTAACTTGGACATTCAACGTTAAAACTCCTTTGTAGTCGTCATCAAGCGAGTTTGTTTTTTTAGAAACGTACAAAATGATATCAATAACCAGAAACTGAGCCTCGAATTCGACTATTCCAGCATCGACAAATAACTCGTAGAGTTCTACTTTCTCTGGGCAATCTTCGTCTTCCCAGATGAAATTGTCGACAGTGGTGGAGAAGAAGGCCTCTTGTATCGGAAGTGACCCTTGTCGGATAATCTTGACATTAGCATCGATAGTGAAATCTTCTGCTTCTTGTTGATGTTCGACTTGATGTTCGAGTTTCAGTTCAAAGGGAGAAGGAAGAGTGTTGTCATTCTTCATGATTTTTAGTTTAAGGGAAAAAAAAGAAAAAGAATTGTGAATTCTGAGATTGAGAGATGCCGCCTATATATTAGCCGAAACATTAGTCATACTGTTTGGATTGTTACAATTTAATATTAATTGCTTTTAATTAGATAAACCATCTTAACAATTGATCTGATTCTTGTGTTTATAACACAGCTTGGCAAACAAATAAATAAAAAGGACGGTAAAAACAAATGCCCTAGACCCAGAAACAATCAAATAGTTAAAAAGTTCTACGAAACCCCACAACCACAAAGAAATCTTTCATATATAAAACCATTAAGATCGAAGTTCAATACTTTTTCCCAAGAATGATACCTATAATGACAGACACAAGAGCCACTCCAAGGATCTTCAATGTCATGAGATGAGATGTTTCAGCTTTCTGAGTTGTAACGTTTCCTGAAGAAGAAGAATGTGAAGGAGAAGCATCCGACTCCCTCTTGCTCTTACGTTGCTTTGGCGTTGAAAAAGAGAAATCAATGTCTCGCGATTTAACTTCTACTTCTCCTTTTCCCATAGTCTCGGTTTCCTGCAAGTTTGCTTTCTACATAAACAGAGCATTTTCCAGGGTTGTATCCTAAGTTAATGGAAATGCGGTTTTGTTTATACGGTGGCTGACCTTATGTTTAGAATCTGCATGCTGCAGTTTCTTTTCAAGATCTTTGAACAATGATTCGAGATGAACAATCATACTTTTCTTAGCTTCAAGCTCTTCTTGTGATTTCTTTAGAGCAGCTTCCAATTCCGAATGCTTCTGAGAAACCGCTTGTTTCTGTCTCCGCCACAAAGAAATAAAAACAAGTCTCAGAACTCGAAATCCAAAAAGTTAATTCTGAAATGAGAAGAAGGAAAAATGCAGTAACCTCCTCAGAAATGACTGCGTGAGATGCTTGAAGCTCTTTATATAGCTGAATAGCTTTCTCGTCCACCAAATCTCTATCACTCGCCTTAGTCTCATGTTCATGCAATTTGGAGTTTAATTCTGCTACTTTTTCGACCTGGCGAAAAAACCAAGGAATATCATCAACTAGTGAATAAGCATTCCAAAATGTTATCCCATAGTACTGAGTTCTTGTTACCTCTTCTTTCAACTGAGCTTCGGCGTTTTTTAATTGTTTTTCTACTTCTTCAAAGTTTGACTCCAACACCGACTTTTCAGCAGCCACAGCACTGAGCTGCTTGTTTTCGGATACCATAGCATCGAATTTAGACTTTTCTACTTCGAGTTGTTCTTGAAGCTTTACGAGCTCACTCTTTGTGCTCTGATATATCTCATTGACTTGGTTATTCTCTTCTGCAAGGGAAGTCATCTGAAACAGATAAGAGTGTCAGTTTTTCTTAAGATGGTTTATAAATATTTAATTTAGAATTTGAGAAAATATATGCCTACCTGTGATCGTAATCTTTCTCTTTCAGAAGTAAGCTGATTTGTTAATTCTTCTATGTCTATCTTTGAAGCATGAAGCTCTTTTGCTGTTTGGTCTTTCTCAGCTTCTAAAGCAGAGAACATTGCCTGAAAATCGCTGGTCTCTGACCCATGATTGGCTAGTTCCTGGTTCAGCTTTAAATTCACCTCAGCCAAAGATCCATTTTCTTTCTCTAGCTCTTTGATTGTATCTTCGAAAGTTTTGAGCTTCGATAGAGCCTCTTCAAGTTCCATTTTTCTAGTATCAGCAACTCCAGATGCTTCAAGAACCTGCCTTTTATGTTCCTCGATTAGGTTTTCATGGGATTTCAGCTTTGTAATCAAGTCTTTAGCTTCTATGTCTCTCTGATTAAACCTTTTGGTTGCTTCTTCAGTCTGTCTAGTCGCGGTTTCCTTCTCAGCATCAAGAAATCCTTCAAGTTCTTGAATCTTGACCTTGAGTTGGTTGTTTGTATCTGCTAGTAACTCATTCTCCAAGGACGACTGATCGAGTTCTTCTTTCAAAGAAAACGAATGAGCAGATGCTTCAGCCAACTTCTCTTCATATAATCTTATTCTCTCCTCGAGATCTTTCAATTTCTCAGTCAATGACTTGGCCTCTGTATCTCTGCTACTGAATTCCTCCATTGCCTTTTGGATTCTAAGCTCTGAGTGTTTATGCAAAGCTTCAAGCTCAATGCTTCTTGTGGCAGATTCATCTATTTCTCTTGCTTGCTTCTCAAGTCTCTCTTCAGCGGATTTCAGCTTCTCCATCACCTCGCTTTCCCTTAATCCAGCAGCTTTCATATCATTTCCAATAGTCTCTAATTTTTCTCGTGTCAGATCCAGTTCATTACTGAGAACTCTCAAAAGATTCTCAGACTCAGCTATTTTCACACTATATCCATTCACTGTATCCTCTAACGCTTTCTTCTCCCTCATCACAGCTTTAAAATTTTCTGATAATTCTCTCTCTTTCTCCATTGCTACGCTTAAAGCGGCTTCAAGATTTGAGTTTCTCACTAGGATTGCTTCCAGGTCTTTCAATTTTTCCTCTGCTTTCTCTAGTTTTGACTGTGATGTTTGAAACAAACCTTCTAGCTCAACGTTGCGTTGAGTACTCACATTTCCAAGATCTTCATGCTCTGCACCTTTCTGCAAAGCAATCCTCAAGTCTTCTTCAAGCTCTGAGATTCTCGCTGATGATTGGTTCAGAGACGATTCTAGTTTAGTTACCTTTTCTTGGTACTCATGCACCTGTCTAGCCGAATCTTTGTTCTCCTCTTCAGCCACTATCAAAGCAGATTTTAGTTGAGATACTTCCTCAGATAATGGCTCCAGATATTTCATTTTCTGTTCAAGATCGGAGTTGTTGGACAAAGCTTGAGATAGAAGAGCATCTGTTTTGGAGAATTTTGCATCTGAAGTCTTGAGTTTCTGTTCAAGTTCATCGCATATCTCTTTTGTTTTAGCTGCGTTACGAGTGATCTCTGCGATATATGTTTCAAGAACTTCTTTTTCTTTCAACACTTTGGTCAATTTCTCATTCGCAGTGCTGATTTTTCCTTCTTGGTCTTTCGACAAGGCATGGAGCAATTCCTTCTCTTTGAGTTCTTCCCTTACATTTAGATTAATGCTTTCCTGTTCACAGTCTTTCTTCTGCTCTAGTTCTCTTTGTGAACTACTCGAGCTTCTTTCGAGTGGAACTGGCTTCTCTGCTTTCTCATCATCCTTAGTGTTAATTCCTTCTTTCTCAACTTTTACGAATCCACCATCAAATGTTGTATCCTCCTCTTCTTGCTCCATAGCTTTATCATCCTTTGTCATTTCTCCATTCACATCCTGTAATAAACCGGCACAATACTTGATCTCATACGAGAACTAACAAAAAAAACTTGAAGATTTGACCCTACTTAAAGCCATGTCTAGCACTAAAATCATCCTTTGCCATATCTTCAATCCTACTTAAAGTCAATGATATAAGAAACAATTTTCCTAGAGTTATAGAACTTGTATTTGAATCTTAGAGAGATTTTCAAGAAAATGTTTAATTCAAAACAAAAGGAGATGGTTAAAAACTTATGTAAAATTTTCATCTCGAGGTACGAGGGAAGAAAAATTCACTAAGCTTACGAGCAAACAGATCAGTTACCTTAACAGACACATCGACCGTCTTTAGATCCTCAGCTGCACCTTTCACTGCAGGAACCTCGGAACTCACTTTTGTTTCTTCGTCCATCAAGCAATTCTTATAACCTTTCGCTCTGCAAGCGATGAAAATTAGCGCTTTGAAATGGTATTAATGAGTATATTTTGTATACATTAACGAGATGTCAAACGTCAATGTCTAAGCCATGTTTTCTGAGTTTTGTTTCTTGCGTCAACAAGATTTGTGATCGAGTTCAGTTGAACATTCCAACCGCAACATTTTCATTTCTTTTATTAAGAAAGAGAAAGTTCTAACTTGTAAGAAAGAGAAACCAAAGTCCTACAAATTATATAAAAATAACAAAGATGATAAGATCATCTCTTTGTGACTGTCAAGAGGCCATACATCTTGTTCGATTCTATTATCAAAAAGATAGTCAATTCAATGGTAAATTTATTATTGCCAACAACATTCTTTAAAATATTGTAAATGAAAATAACAAGGCTTGAGAGATCTCCAAATAAGGGTCAAACGTCCGTATATCACACGAATTAAACTTAGATTAATAATACCTTATGATCATACATATTACAATGTGACCAAATTCCAAACAAAATAATTAACTTAGGTTTTATTTTGTCTTGGTTAGTTTGAGTATTTAGGATCAAACCATTAACCATAAACATATTTAACGATGTGATCATTAACTATGTGATCATTATTGTTCTGTGTCCTTTGACATTGACGCACTGTTCAAGATTCAGTGTACCTTTTTTGGGGAAAAGGATAAAAAGTTAACAACGGCTTTTATCAATCAATAAAGAAAGAATAGCCACGGAGGTATTATTATAAATTGACGAATATTTTATATATTTGCACTGAATAAGATGTGCTTAAGGGTGTCAATAAACAAAGTCTACCCAACAAATAAGTATTAAATGCCCACCCAACCAATGTAGCTCACTCTTCAAACTGTGTATAGAATAGCATGTTTTGAATCTATATTTTAGATACCTTATGATCATAAATATTACAATGTGACAAATTAATATTACGATCCAATCGTGTTTTTAAGGAATATTATTCGTTAATAAGAATAATCAAATGATTGAATTTGATAACCATTCAAAGATAGACGCAAAACAGAATATGCTGCTTGAGTTTGAACATTACAACTAGAAGATTATCGATCCATTGATCGATTGTAATACCAAGTCAAATTATCGCGATCGCGATCAGATAAAGTTTCAAGAGAATCCAAAACAGAGAGACGACTTGGACCAATCACAATTCCAAAAAAAAAAAAAAACCAAAACGATTTCAAGGGAATGAGAAAAAAAGAGAACATAACAGCTTATTCTTCTAGGAAAATATAAATAAAGGTATATCGGTAACTAGGTACCAAGTCTAGAGAAATAAAAAGAGTAAAATCAAAGATACAAAATTGGTGGATTGGATATGCTTACTTGAAACTGCTGAATATATTTTCTTCTTTCTCTGTTTTTACTTTTTGGATTTTCTCTTTGATATTTCAATTTTTTTATTTTTGCAAATGGGGAGATGAAAATGCATAAGGAGAAAAAGAAGACGAAAGGATGTCAATAGAAGACGAAGAGAAGTCTTTGTTAATTCTTGTTTTATAAAAGTGGACAGCAGCAGTTTAGGTCTCTTTTTGTATTTTCAAAGGCAGCAACTCCGGCGGTTGAATCATCTTAAATTCCCATTATACCCTTTTTCTAAATTCTCTTGGTTCGAGTTGAATTCGATGGTCCGAAATATGTTTCATTGTTAAATGATTAGTGATGCAGAACAGATGAGATAAGGTGGCTAAAAATGGCCTAGGGAAAGGCCCATATGACCAATGAGCCCAATATGGAAAACCAAATCGCGGGAACAAGGTTTATAAACCAGAAAAAATCTCTATCAAACAACAAAGACAAACCAAACAATTATAACGATGTGGAACAAAAGATAGCCTTATCATACTTATCATAAGGTTGAAGAAAATCTGTAGTCAAATTAGCAATCAATAATTTTAAATGTGTACCCAACTTCCAAATAATGAGGTTTATTGAATGTTGCATATCTAGGATTGAAGTTTTTATGTTTTATATATAGTGAACTAATATAGCAACAACATCGAGCTGAATAGAAATAATCCATCATAATGATTATCACAAATAGAAGAATAGTCCTTCCTTTTTTAGTTATATATTATGTGCGTATTATATGTATAGAGTATAATCACTTTACATTTGAGATAAGTGGTTATAACATCCACAATAAGTCCAATATATATATATATATATAATATTTATTTATTTATCTTTTCTAATCTTTCTTGTAGAAGTTACGAGCCTTTTTGGTAGGTCGACTGAGATTGTTTAATATTTTATGAAAGCAAAGTTTAGAAAATTAGGGGTAATTTGCAAGGCATTCCAACAAATCCTTACACTTCATGCAATTTCATGTTCCTTTATTTTCGTATATATAAATGTCTATTTTTGCATTCTCCTATTCATTCAGTTCCTTATACCCGTTCCCTCTCTCAAATCCGTAAAACAACCAACCAAATTTTTTTTGGTTTTGCGAATTTCATTTATGCAGAAAAAATGAAACGCATTCTATTAAGTTTATCTATAGGCATTGCCATAATAGCCATTTTAGCATCCAAAACTCTCTTTAACACACAGCCTAGAGTCCTTATGCGCAATCCTTTCTATATTTTACATATTATCAAAGCAATATCATATTCAGCTATCACTTCCATTTGCAGCCATCACCACCACCATCATCATCACCATCAAAAACCATCTGATACTAAAAAAAAAGTTTCCATATGCGACGATTTCCCAAAAGATATACCTCCACCGGACACCAACACGACATCCTACCTCTGCGTTGATAAGAATGGCTGCTGCAATTTCACGACGGTGCAATCAGCGGTGGACGCAATCGGAAACTTTAGTCAGAGAAGGAACGTGATTTGGATAAACTCCGGCATGTATTAGTATGTTTTCGTAATAACCATATCTTTATTTTGGCCAACTCAGTTTTATAATAACCATATCTAGTTACATCTCGATAAAAATATATGTATATAAAATAAATAAAATATACTTTTTAACTTACTAAAATATACTTCTTGTGTGGCAGTGAAAAAGTGGTAATTCCAAAGACTAAGCCAAACATAACGTTGCAAGGACAAGGGTTCGAGACCACGGCCATAGCGTGGAACGATACGGCCTACTCGGCTAACGGCACTTTTTATTGTGCCTCGGTCCAAGTCTTTGGTTCACAGTTCGTCGCTAAAAACATTAGTTTCATGGTAATTTAATTTTTTTTGTTATAAGTAGATTATAAAAACATTAGTTTCATGGTAATTTCAATTTTTTTGTTATAAGTAGATTAACATATACACTTATAACCTGGCTAGAATCAAAGGTATTTATGCGAGTTTGGTTCGGGTAATGATTTTTCCTGCTGTGTAAATTATGAAACCGATTTTGGATAATATCCCCTACTATTTGTTTTTTTTTTTCCAATTTTTTGGATAGGGTTCTGTTCGAGTAAAGTGGAATATAGGCATCCCATATCAATAAAACAGGCTAATCAATAACTTTTGGTGTTGCGATATATTTGGTGACAGAACGTGGCACCGATACCGAAGCCGGGAGATGTAGGAGCACAGGCGGTGGCGATAAGAATCGCAGGAGATGAATCGGCATTTGTGGGATGTGGTTTCTTCGGAGCTCAAGACACTCTTCATGACGATAGAGGTCGTCATTACTTCAAGGATTGCTACATTCAAGGCTCCATTGATTTCATATTCGGCAACGCTAAATCTCTCTACGAGGTATGTTATGTATTTACATAACATTTTACTATGTATTAATTAAATGTAGAAGGGGACAGTTAGCTAGTTAGATTAGCCGTTATAGAGTTTAGTGGGCATTATTATTTTTTTGGTTTGTTATTCGGTTTGGAGGTATATTTTACGAAATTCAAACAATTTTTTTTTGGGTTTAGGTTCCAATTATATTCGCTATTCAGTTCAAGTTAAGATTTGGTTCGGTTCGGTCTATATGATAAATTTTCTTCTACTAGGACTGTCAAATAATATCCATGGCGAATCAAGTGAACCCAGGATCAAAGGCTGTCAACGGAGCCGTGACTGCAAACGGCCGAAACTCAAAGGACGAGAACAGTGGCTTCTCCTTCGTCAACTGCTCAATAGGCGGCACTGGACACGTGTGGCTAGGTCGGGCCTGGAGGCCGTACTCACGTGTCATATTCGTTTCCACTTCCATGACCGATGTAATCGCACCCGAAGGCTGGAACAACTTCAACGATCCCTCTAGGGATACGTAAGCACAAATACAAATATACTATTTTGTTCTTTTTTTCTTTCTCAAAGACGTCTGATATATTAATAACAATATTAAGAGACATGTTTGTTTTTGGGTTAGGACAATATTTTATGGAGAGTATAATTGTTCGGGTCCAGGAGCCGACATGTCGAAGAGGGCACCGTATGTTCAGAAGCTGAACGAGACTCAAGTTGCTCAATTCATTAACACGACTTTTATCGACGGAGACCAATGGTTACAGTTTTCCGATCTTTAAAGGAAATGCACAAATAAATAAATAAAAGATAAATTTCAATTAAAGAGATTTGAAGTACACAGAATCTTTTGAATTTTTTTTTCTTTCAATATATCAACTCTTTAAGAAAAATGGAGAAGGGCCGTAATCTCTAATAACTACATAATTTATAACAATACTATGTAAAATTGTTGGATAACCGGACCAACCGGTTCGGTTCAATTTTAAAAAGAAAAACATTAACAGCAATTGCATCTTGACATGCGCATATTCTTCTGTCCTGTTCGGCTCAACTCAAAGAGAGAGAGAATTAAATAAATTAAAAGAGGAACCTTTTTGGAAAATTCCCGTTTTCCGAGGCGGGCGAATTTCGCAATCGATCGGAGCGGAGACGATGATGTCTAACGTAGCCGGCGGGTCAACCGCCTTAACCAACTCCGTCTCTGCAGCCCTTACGGAGAGTTCGGCTCCGGTCCGTGTCTACGCAGATGGGATCTACGATCTGTTCCATTTCGGTCACGCTCGATCTCTCGAACAGGCTAAGAAATCGTTACGACTCCCTCTTTCTTCTTTCTCTAATTCAGTAATTGGCACTAGGTTTCGTGTTCTTATATACTACACTCTTGTCGCCAAGCAGGTTCCCAAACACTTACCTTCTTGTTGGATGCTGCAATGACGATACTACTCACAAGTACAAGGGAAAGACTGTTATGAATGAACAAGAGCGTTATGAGTCTCTTCGTCATTGCAAGTAATCTTCTTTTTCTCGTTCCACTCTAGTAACTAAGTGATTGGCGATGGTAACTAAGTTAGCCTGAATTGTATATCATTGCAGATGGGTGGATGAAGTTATCCCTGATGCACCATGGGTTATCAACCAAGAGTTTCTTGACACGCACCGTATTGCCTATGTCGCCCATGATGCTCTTCCGTAAGAACACATTTTACTTTACTCTCTTGTTGGAAAAACATTTTGACTTTAGTTTGCAAACGGTGGAAAGTTATTGTTTTTTAAGTAGGGAAGGAGGTGAAGTTTGTTTCAAACCATCTGCATTCTTCTCACTGTCGCCTAACCTTATTTGAATTCATGTGTCATCCACAGCTATGCTGATGCCAGTGGAGCTGGAAAGGATGTCTACGAATTCGTGAGTCTCGACTCCATGTTCATACTCCTTTTTTTCTGTTGCCCTTATGTGTGATACTCGATCTCTGTTTTAACTGAGTATCCATTGCAGGTCAAAAAAGTTGGGAGGTTTAAGGAGACCAAGCGAACTGAAGGGATATCTACTTCGGATATCATAATGAGAATAGTGAAAGATTATAACCAGTATGTCATGCGTAACCTTGACAGGGGATATTCTAGGGAAGACCTTGGAGTTAGCTTTGTCAAAGTATGACATCATTTCTCCACTTTTTCATCTTTTTTTTTCTGTATGGAAACGAAGGAGCCAACTTTGTATATGTTTTCTTGCAACAGGAAAAGAGACTTAGAGTTAATATGAGGCTGAAGAAACTTCAGGAGAAGGTTAAAGAACAACAAGAGAAAGTTGGGGAAAAGGTTTGTATTTTCTCTCTACCAATTCTTGTCTTTCCAGTTGAAACGAATGTAGAAGAAAATTGAATTGCGAGTTAAGCCTTGGAGAAATATAACTGCATCTTAAACAGATAGTGTGAATCCAAAAAACTACGATCATACTGAAACTGGTCTTATCATATCTCTTTCGTGTTATCAAAGCTAAAAACTTGTCCACTTCTCTGTGATTTCGTTAATAATTCAGTAGGTCTTCTTCTTGGAATGTTCTAAATTGTGCATCTCCTATTTGTGAGAGTTTGTTGTCAGGATTTTTGTGTTTGAATATGGCATACCTAGTGGTTGAATTGTATATCTGTAGACTTCAGTAGCAGACAGAACGCGTGTGTGGTTAAGTCCACGCATGAAAACTGCACATGTCTTGTGGTGGAGCTCTCTCCATAAGATCTCTGATAACTTGGATATCCGACTTTAATGATTTGGTTTACGAAACCCGTTTAACATTTTGTCAGATCCAAACTGTTAAAATGCTCCGTAATGAGTGGGTGGAGAATGCAGATCGTTGGGTAGCTGGATTCCTTGAAATGTTTGAAGAAGGCTGCCATAAAATGGTAATTAAACTGTTAAGAAACTAAAAAAACTAATCGAATCCACTTCCTTTTGTTGTTTTTGCGTGATTTTTGACTAATATGTCATAATATAACTTGTATACATATTAGGGAACTGCTATCAGAGACCGTATCCAAGAGAAGTTAATGCGACAAGAGTCTAAAGAATTGCTCGAGGAGGGTGAAAACGGTCAGCATAAAGACACAGAGGAACAGTTCTATGAAGAATATTTCGAGCATGACATTGTTGACAGCTACGAAGAAGAAGAGTACTATGACGAGATTGAAGAGCAAACTAATGCCAGAAAAGATGCAACAGCGATAAAAAGTAACTAGAGCAAACAAATTTTAACTTAATAGGTTAGTGCCTAGTGGTTACTACTAGTACTTGTTCTTTTTATGCCTGTAGCAGTACAATGCTTCTCGAATGACTTAGTTAGAGAAGTAAAATGCTTCTCGAATGACTTAGTTAGAGACAAGAATTTTTTTTTAAAAAGTTTTGCCATCTTCCATACACAGATTCCATTTCATGCCCCCTTTTATTATTAATTTTTTTTGTTGTTCTTCTTTTTGATTTATTTAATTACCTAACAGGTTTTTTATTTCCTTTTTTCGGTAAAATTTTCTAACAAAGTCGGTATTTTTTTTTTTGTATATATTGTCGTATGGTTTTGGATCTCCCATGTTTATGATGGTTCGTGTATAGTTGCGCCTCTCTGGTCATATCCGTAATATTAGTTTCTTCATGACTATTTAGTTCTTTTCTTGCGTAGCTCACGCAATTGAAAATTGAAATGAAGTATTCGTTTTGCATTCTTTTGTTCTCTCGTCTCAATCAACGTATGTAACCAACCAATATACACTAACTTCTATGTGCATAACTAGCACTTATTGTAATTTAGAATCTTTGGCATATTTTTTAATCCAAGATTCTTTTGTTTCTTGGTCGTATATGTGGACTTGTCATGTGCATTTGTTATCCGGTGGTATTATTGTCCTTTAGAATATATAGGTATTTTGAACAAAAGTCGTTGAAACTTCAAACTTTGAAATTAATCCCGAATGAATAAATAATGGAAGTCTTCAATGAAGGATTATTGACTGTATAACAAAAGAAAAGTCAATATGATTCCCTGTGTGGCCCATACAATAATCATCCAACGCCTTTGGGTTGGTTGGGCATTCATATACGATATTCTTCTCGTCAATCTAGCGTAAATTCTAGTTTAGAATGGTTGAGCGTTATGGCATTCAATCTTCTTAATACTCATTTACTCAAGGTTCGTTTAACAAAACAAGTCTAATAATCGTTATTAAGGTCTGTTAACAAACAAGTCTAATGAGTATTCATTATTAGTTGATTTTTTGGGTGTTCGTTCAATGTATATACTAGCAAAAAAAAAAAAAAAAAAAAAATTTTTAAATTAANGAGGGCATTTTTACATGACCGGTCTTATCTTCACTGATATCATAATCATTTTTTTTTATAAACCTGTGGATTAATTTAATCGTGTTGTCATATCCAACAGTTATCCCAACCGCTTGAAAATACAAAATAAATATTGGTCAAGTCAGAAACTAGTAAGAGGGGTCGTATTCCTATATTTGATTGTTGTGATTAAACCCTCTCAACAAAGCGTAATGTCGATGTTAGAGGAAGTCTTCGTCTTCGGCGATGTGAAACCAAGCAATGCATGTACCGAAGAATCAAAGTCATTTGGTTTTTTCTCCTAGAATCAATCTCATTCGGTGTGGAGTGTGGAACATTTCACAACTCCTAGCTCAAAGTTTGTAATAAGTAAAGGTTTTTTTTTTTTTAAGTAAAAGGTTTTCTGTTCTCTTCATGCTTCAAGAAAATTGTTTGGTTGTACAAGAATATGACTTACATTCCAAATATTTAAGCAACGGATTATCTTGTGTGTCGCTGACCAGAAAAATAATTATATATATTGGCATGTGTGTATGTCAAAAGAAATTAAATTCTCTGTCAAAACAAGTAAATAAATTCGAAAATGAAATAAATAATGTGAACGTAGTGAGTGGATATGATCGTTTTATTGGTAGGAAATGTTCCTCAACTCAAATCAGTACTTTTTCTTTCTTTGAAAAAGTTTTTAAGCATATTAGATGAGATCCACATGAAAAATATCTACAAAGAAAGAAGTCGATCTACAAATGCAATAATTCAGCATCGTTTAATAGTAAATCTACTGCCAGAAAACTATAGAAGTTGATTTGGAGAGTTCCGTGGAAAACAAAACTCGTCATTTTTGTGCTCTTGGTTGGACGACCGCGAGACATTTATCTCATGTGAATTTTTCTACGTGTGCTTTTCATGATTTTAATCTCAAAACTCTGATCAGAGTTGTGTGAATAATATATACTTGCGGATTGGGTCGACTTGTATGAGCAGTTACGTTGGACTTCGTAGATTGAATGCTTGGTGGGTGCTACTCGATATGGTAAATATACGTAGTAACGTCAGGCATTTAATTAGTTCATTTGTTCATTGTCAAATGTGAACTACCTTCATAGCCTTTTTAATCTTCAAAAACATCTCCATTACCAATATCTAAATCTCAAAAACATCTCGATATTCTGATTATTGCAATATCTTTTATTTTTAAAGTTATATTTTTATGCGTACACTCAAAAGCAACAAGATAGAGAAATTTTGGTGAATTATTAAGATAATACTTAAGAAATGTGGAAGTCTGAAAATGGGAAAACAAACGGAAAAGAAATTGGGAAGATAGACTAATAATATCGACACTATTAGAGGTTTGAGCTGTTTGACTTTGACACGTGCTTAAGCAAACAAGGTAGTCAACTTGTGTTTTAGATAGTTCCGTACAATTTATGTCGACATTCTCACGACATAAATTGGAGGTTAAAATAGTATAGCTCTTTATTTTAATATATATTAGCTTTAACAGTATTAAAATAATTCACGGGGAAAACAGTTTTTTCGTTACACGTAGCATGTCTCTACGTAGTCTTTCTCACTTTCTAACACCAAAAAAGCTGTTTGTTTTCGTTGCCACTTACAGAATCCGTAAAGATTCGATTTCTATTTAATTTTACTACTTAAATTAGCTCTCATCTGTAGTTTTCTACAACGTACACAAAAAGATATTTGATTTTCTTTAATGTTCGGTCTGGTGGCATATGCATGCATTTTCTAAAAAATAAGAGTAATGGTGTTTTCTTTTTTTTTTTGTTTTGTTTAAAGTTGTTTATTTGCCCTACTTTAAAAGAAATATACGGATTTTCGGGTTTGAAATTTGACAGATTTCTGGGATAGTCAAAACAAATTGATAACTTGTACGATGAATGTGTTTTGCCTTTTTCTTTTCGATTTTAAAATAAATTTGTTGTCTCGATTCTTAGTTAATTATTTAACACAGATCACATGGGCCATTGTCCGTTGGTGATCATGATGAATCAATGATTGCGAATAATCGGTATTCTTTTATGTTAATTGTTCAAGTCAGTAAAAAAAAAAAAGGGAATTAGTAAGATATCTTCAAACCATTTTTTAGAGCATTATTCTGTAAAGAACTGTTAAAAAGTAGAACAGAATGCTTACGATCTATTTATGATATAAAATATAGTAAATAATGAGATCTTCATTCGTTTTTATAATTTAATTTGTTTCTATAACTATACAAGCTTTTGGTGACAAAAACTATAAGATTGTAATAAAAATATCAGAACCTAACCATTTATTTTAATAGTAACATTTGCTATAATTTGTATTAATAGTATTTTTTTTTGTCTCTTTCTTCACATTATGGATTTAATCTTATATTTGAGTTTCAAAACAAAAATGGGAAAAATCAAATATATATATATATAGCCATATAAAAGTATAGATTAAGATCATAAAACTTTAGCGCAAAAAAAAAGATCATATAACTAAAGACAAAACTCTATAAAGATCATATAACTAACAAATTTTAAAATAAATAAGTCTTCAATTAGAATATCACTTGTTAATATCTATATGTATATCTAATATATATACACACATTTTGAGAGACAGACTCTCCCATGATCTCTTCACCCTAACTACTTTTCTTAATTCAGCCATTTTCTTCTTGATTGTGTATCATCAAGGGACACAATTCATCACCCTAATTGATACGATGAAAATCACACAGAACGTCAAGCTCTTACTTTTCTTTTTCTTCATCTCTCTCCTCCTCGTCGCCGTATCCGCTGGCGAGTCTAAATGCGAGTGTTCAAACGAAGAAGACGAAGAAAACAAAGCAGGAGCTAGGAAATACAAGATCGCTGCCATACCTTCCGTTCTCGTCGCCGGAGTTATCGGCGTTCTCTTTCCCTTATTAGGAAAGTTCTTTTCGTCGTTAAGACCAGAGACGAATTTCTTCTTCGTGACAAAAGCCTTCGCCGCCGGCGTTATCTTGGCCACGGGGTTTATGCACGTGCTGCCGGAAGGTTACGAGAAGCTTACGTCACCTTGTCTGAAAGGAGAAGCTTGGGAGTTTCCGTTCACTGGGTTCATTGCGATGGTCGCAGCCATTTTAACTCTCTCCGTTGACTCTTTTGCCACGTCATATTTCCATAGATTGCATAATAAGACGTCTAAGAGGATCGGTGACGGTGAAGAACAAATCGGTGGCGGTGGCGGTGGTGGTGGAGACGAGCTCGGGTTGCACGTGCATGCTCACGGTCACACGCACGGAATTGTCGGCGTAGACTCTGGTGAATCCGAGGTTCAGCTTCACCGAACCCGAGTTGTGGCCCAGGTAGAGTAACTCGTTTTGATCTTATTTTCGTTTTTAATTTTTGTATAATTGATGGAAGAAGGTTAGAGTTAAAATTTTTAGAAAAATTGATTGATTATTCTTCGTTTATCTTTAAGTTTAGTATACATAAGATGAATATATTATAAATATGTAATACATATATATATAATATAATTAATATAGTACTATATATGAGTTTTAAATTTGAATGCATAGTTTTTTGGTCCTGGCATTAAGAGATTCTTCGGAAAATTTGACCTCATAACATAGGGACATAGGGTGCCCAAGCAAATAAAAATCAACTTTTCTTCTTAATATAGTAATTGGTTCTAAAAAATTAATATTAAAAAACGGTTTGTATCCTTCAATATAGGTTTAAAATAAAGGTGAAGTCAACTATATGTCGGGAAAGCCTGAAATTTGATCGGGATCACAAGATGCAATCTTTTCGTGTGTATGAAACTTAGCATAAAACAATGAGATACGATTTAAAAAAATGATAGGCCAATATGTAGCCACATGCGTCTGCTTCCCTTTTCCAACTCTTTACGTAATTCTCGCATGGAGTTTCCATAGATTCCTAGCCTTTTTAATGTCTCATGTAGCTGAGTTTCTTTTTAGGTAAAAGTGAAGCTAATTATTATTTTACAAAAAAAAACAATAGGTGTTGGAGGTGGGAATAATAGTACACTCAGTGGTAATAGGAATATCACTGGGAGCATCACAAAGTCCAGACACTGCCAAAGCTCTCTTTGCTGCCTTAATGTTTCATCAGTGCTTCGAAGGTCTTGGCCTTGGTGGTTGCATCGCTCAGGTACCTATATGTCCTTCGTTCTTATCCATATTTTTTTTTCTTTATAATCAAAACATGGATTAAGATCAATATACCGTAAAGCGTATAATATTCATTGGTATATATATATATATATATATATATATTGTTTTTTTTTGTAATTGACAGTATTCATTGCAATTATCGTTGAATTTTAGGGAAAGTGTTGCTCTTATTGTATGACGTCCGTATTTGCGGCTTTCTTTGACTTTTCTCGACTTGCAAAAATTTCAAACAGTTAATAGCGACTGCTTTTTTTTTCAACTCTTTTGTTACACACTCATTTGACCTTTTCACTTAACAATTTCATATTTACATGCATGATTTATTGTTGTTCATACTTTTGACATGATCGATTATATCAACTAGCAAACATGTCATCAGAATCAATCTGGTTGACTAAATTACAAATTTTCTGCTTACGTACGTATATATCTCTAATAATTTGAACTCACACACACATATATATGTATATTGCAGGGAAATTTTAAATGGATGTCGATAACAATAATGTCGATATTTTTTTCTGTAACGACACCAATCGGAATAGCGGTTGGAATGGGAATAGCAAACTCATATAATGAGTCGAGCCAGACGGCTCTGATAGTTCAAGGAGTGCTTAACGCTGCATCCGCAGGGATCCTCATCTATATGTCTCTGGTTGATTTTCTCGCAGCTGATTTTATGCACCCCAAGATGCAATCTAACACTGGGCTTCGAATTATGGCCCATATCTCTCTTCTTGTCGGTGCTGGAATTATGTCACTCTTAGCTAAATGGGCTTAAAATAGAAAAAAAAAAACATTACACTTATAGTTTTGTTGATATATACGAGGTTTCATAATGAAAATCGATTTAGATTTTTTACTTTGCTTTACCCAAAAATGATGTTCTACATTGTAACATTGTTAACCTAGATTTGTAAACACAATTTCAGCTTTGATCTATTGTTTAAAAAGATAGAGTAATATCAGATTAACATATGGATAAGTAAATTTGGATAAAGCCGACGAACTTGGCCAAAGCTGAAACGGTTGATTGATCGGTTACAGTTGTTTTAAAAAAATAAATAAATTTAAATTTGTATGGAAAGGAACGTAAGCAAATAGATACTATAATCTTTCCCATTAAATTACCCTAGAAGAAACTTTAACTCAGTTTAGAAATTTACAATATACAGACACATATATATATATAAATGATTTATGTGTGCATGTAAAGTTTCTCGGTCGTGGAAGTAAAATCATTAAAATGTTTTGGTCTCTGATTCGTCAGTGTTATCGCTCATCTCCAACAGATGGAGAGGAATCATCTTCCACCGCGATCGATCCGCACGCGCGTAAGACGATGATCCCTCGAAGTGTGTCCCACACGCCTCTTTGTCAGGAGCGGAAGAGGATCGACGGAACGCGGCGGTGGCGACCGTCTCTCTCTGCCATTTCGGAAGATGCATCCACCGTCTTCGCCGGAGAGAGGGATCGTCGAAGGACTAATGTCTCGCTTGGAAAATCCGTTGCCCGAAGAACGATGCCGTTCTCGCGCAGAGAGACGAGACTGAAGAGAGCCAGCTGGTATTAATACTTCATGATTTCCTGTTTTCTCCAATAATTCATTAGTTTGCTGGTTGTCTTAGATCGTAATGACATTTTATGGTTATGGGTTAGAGAATTAGATTTTGAATTTTTTTGAGAATCTTTATTAGCGAATTTGGTGATTACTACGATATAGTGATTAGGAATTTATAACACGATTTCGACTAATAATTTTCAGTCTTCACATGCATGGAAGTTCTAAGCCGGACTAGAGTGGGTGCTAATATTAAACATTTAACTATATATACTTGATTAGTAATAGTCGATTCTAGTCCAACATTAAATTGTTCTAGAGCTTGTTCCTAAAGCAAATTATTCGTACTTTATTTTTTTTTGGAAATGCTTTTAACTTCTATATAAACATAAGTGATAAAAACTGATGGTGAATTTTATTTGGCACTGAATGATTTTACAATATTCATGATTTTCAACCCAACGCTGCTAAAATATTCAAATCAGTAAATCATTTTTATATCATAACATATGCATTATTTAGTAAAATATCTATCATTTTAATTATACATTAATCAAAAAAATTATAACATTTTGGTATTGACAAATGTTTATTAATTTTAATGTTCAGAATATATGTCTTATCCTTTTTAAAAGAGTTAAAGACTATCAATTGTAAAATAATTAAAACATGATTTTGGATTGCCTTTTGTATAATACTATCTTTCATAACTATTGTTTAGTAGATATTATTATTTTATTTTCTTATTTTTCTTTACTATATATGTTTATATATAATTAGTTTTTTCTATAAAGATACTGGACAAGTGACACGATCTGATTAGTATTAGATATATGTGGACATGCATAAGAATCTTGTAGCTTACATTACCCCACAGGTCATAATACTATAAAACAAATCGCACTTTAATTGTAACTAAATATATGTCGTAAGAAAAAAGAAGAATGTATGCACAAAAAAAAAAAAAAGAAGAATGTAACAAGATAGATCCATCTTCCACGTTAATTCTAACTACTATTATATATATATATATATATGTATATACATATATATATATATACAGATATATATTAATTCATTTGTTCTCATAAGAAAGAGTACCATACTTCTCCCTTAACACAATATTCTCGATTTCAACAAAGAATCCGATCTCTATAGTCTTCTTGATTCAACCTTTTCTTGTGTGCATTCAAAGTGAAGATTCAAGATAAAACTTGAATATAATAGAAAATGGAAGAGAGGAAGAGGGGATGCTTTAGTGTTATAATGGTTGTTTCTCTACTTTTGATAGTGGGATTAGATATCTTCGCTGGTATTGTGGGATTGCAAGCCGAAGCCGCCCAACAAAATGTACATACAGTATATCTATCTTTTATGTACCATAGTAAACAAATGATGACGATGATGGTTGCATTTATGTTTTGTCCATGAATATGATGCAGGTGAAACACAAGAGGGTGTGGCTGGTCGAGTGCAAAGCTCCAAGCAAAACAGCTTTCTCGTTAGGGATATTAGCTTTAGGATGTTTGGTAGCAGCTCATACCATTGCCATTATAATAGGATGCAGTATCCCCAATATAGTCAAAGTATTCGCCGTACCTAAGATCACTGGATACGTCAACGTGGCCTGTCTTTGTCTCACTTGGTAATTTAAAATTTAATATTAAAAGTTAAAATTTATGTCATAATCATTACATAATTGTTCTAAGATTCATATTTTGCTATCCAACCCGTGATAAAATTTAAGATATCTTTGTAACATTTGTTATATATATACTACATACAGAGCCGTGCCTAATGTGTTTTGAAAAAGGCATTAGCCTCAAGCCCCTTCCAAATATAAGTATTTTGAGGCCCTCAATTTTCAAAAATTTGGTGTAATCTAATGGTTGAGTGGGTAAACTCAATTTTATATGTGTAAGGTTCGATGCTTTCTTGTTACATTTTTTTATCTTTTTTTAGAATTAAGCTTCTTAAAATAAAAAATGACATTAACTTTAAAAATGCCTTGAGCCTCTTTTACCTTAAGCACGCCACTGACTACATACAGTACTAATTGAATTTTTGTTATGAAACACATGATCGGATGATGGTGGAGAACAGGATCGTAGGAATTGCGGGAGCAGGAATACTTACGATGGGGATATGGACGAACAGAGAGTCGAGATCAAAATGTGGATTCACAAACAAACATGTTCTATCGTTAGGAGGCAAAGTGTGTTTCCTTCATGCCATTGTCTCGGTCGTTTTGTACGTATCGACTGTTGTCGCTAAAAAAAGTTGTTGTTTGTGAAATGTTCGTATTGTTAATTTGTGAATTGTTCGTATATTATTCGTCAAAATACGAATAAAAGATTACATTATGTGTGGAGAGAGGGGGGGGGGGGAAGGAGGGGCAAGGGAAGGAATATTAACTAATCTCGAACATGATATCTTTATTTATATATTTTCTTATATTATATAAATTGATATTTTTAACATGAAAATTGAATATTTTTCTATAGCTTATATCGTAATATTTTACAGTCATTTTCTTAAAAGGGATTATGAAAATCAGTATGCTTACGACACTAGACACATAATAATCATTTTTGGCAAAACTTACTTCGCAAGTAATTGATAAAGGATTTATTTTAATGGAAGTTTCTGATGACAAAATTACAAATGACAGTATTTATACGTGGCATACGTCAGTATTTGGTACAACATGGATAAAGATGAGATCGAAAAAAAACATAATTACGAAATTGAATCCTGTTTAAATTATATTTAGACTGGAAAGGTTAAGATCCTAGTAACAAATCTTATTTTAAACTTGAAAAAATCGAAATTTTTGTTGATAGATTCGATTTTTTCGTCACCTGTCTCCATAGTATTCTCCAAAAAGAGTCACCACTTCCCACTTATTTACCTAACCCGCCACCAAAACCCTCCCAAGCAAACTGAATATTCCGATCTACATGCTTTGTACAGTTATACCACACCATCCACATTTACCACGTGCTAAATTACCCTTAGTCTGATCCTGAACACGTTAACTATAATTTTTTTTTTTTTAACTATAAATTAAGAAACACAAGCTGGGTTCGCAAAAGCCTACTACGTGTGCTTTGTGAATAGCATAATCTGAAATCGCAGGTCAGATTAATAAAGGTTGTTCATATCCTCTTCTTATGTTTTTATGTTTTTTTTGGTTTTTTGTGTGTAAAAATGCAAATAATGGGATCACCAATGTGCGACCATTGCAATATGGGAAGAGCCATTGTTTATTGTAAGACTCATTTGGCTAGGGTTTGTCTTCAATGTGACTGGACGTTGCACTATGTGACTGTGGATAGTCCCGATCATTTGCGGTTTCCGTTGAGCAACAATTGCGTTTCGCCGGCTGTCCAGTGCCTTGACCAAGGATTGTGCCTATGCCAAACATGCGTGTCAAACGCCAATGTCACCTCACGTTTTCCTCTTTGTAACGTTTCTAATGATAATTCGGGTTATAATTTTCCACCGCATTTCGATCTTGATTCCTCTTCCTCGTCTTCGTCATCTTCTTTCATTGATCCCAATTGGGGATTTCCACTTGTTCCATTACCTCCCAATAATGGAGACTCATCATCATCTTCTAGAATTTTTCAAAATTTTGACAACCATACAAAGAATAGTAGTGATCAACAAGCGCAAATGTTTCATCCCGATTATTTGGACATTCCGAAGGTATAATTTTATAGTTAATTAAGGTGGGCGTGGAATTTTATTATTTTGACGGTAAATTTTTGATCTTATTTCGATTCGATGTGTCTTTGTGTATGTGTCATTTTGCGCAGGATAGTTCATGTTCAGGCCTCGATGGTTACGCAACTAAAGATATAGAGAACCTTTGGCCAAACAGTTTTGATGACTGCAAGGTAGTATTAGACCTAAAAGAATATTTCTCCGCGGAAGAATTGATGATAACTGATCAACTAATCGATGAAATAACGAAACACAATGCAGAGGCCACGACAGAGGTATTAATACACATCAATTTCAATCTGTCGCATATTGATGTTAAGATCAATTATTTTTTTTATTTGACTTTTTTTTTATTACAGATTATATCATCTTCATCATCGGTCACACATAAATATTACAACAGTGAAGCTTTGGCTAATGCAAGTCTTGAAGATTACAAGAAGAATCAAATGATTTGCTCAAAGGCAAAGGAAGAGACCAATAGTAATGTTGGAATATTCCCTAACGCTCTTATTCAACTTGACTGTGGACCAACGCAGTTAATTCTGACCGATGTCGATGAGATGTTACCATGGGAGAATCAAACCTCTGCACCTAGTCCATATAATTCGCAAGCACGATTAGAGGCAATGAAGAGATATTTCGCAAAGAAGAAGAAACGCAAGTAGGTATTTTATTATATCTGATGAAATATATTCAATCTTACGTATAGATAATTAACTCCAGGAAAGATAATTCGTATACTTGGGCCATAAAGTAGGTATCTAAAAATGAAAATAAGAAAAAAAGAAAGAGTAAGAGAGAAGGAGGGAGAAGAGAAACCAACCTTTGAGATATTGTTTAGAAACCTTTTTACTTATATAGCTGTCAGTTTCTGAATGGTTTTATTTTCAAATAATATTAAAATTTAATTAATTAATAAAAATCATATTAAACTAATAATAAATTTTGTTTTAGAAACCCATCTTGAAATATTGTTGGATGCAGGTTTGGGAAACAAATTAGATATGAATCTCGAAAATCTACAGCTGATACGAAAAGACGACTGAAAGGAAGATTTACGAAAGCTGGTGCAGAATATGATTATGACCCACGAGAAAATAACACTAACAAAGAGTCTAATAAAATCATGACCTAATAAATAAATGGATGCGATCATATGATCATTATCGTTATGGTTCCATGAATTTTTGGATTTTGATTTTGTGTCGAGAGTTTGTTATAACACACGTTGGAAGTACGATTTTAAAATTTTACAGAGCGGTCAAAAACTCTATATTGGTCTTGGATTCGATTCAAGATATTTGTTAAACATATTGTTTTTGGAAAGCTTTTATAATTTTGATATTAATTCATTTACCAGACAAATAGTTCAACATAATGATGAGTACATTTTGAATTTTCTTGATGGAGGATTTTGTTTTCAACCTAATCTTCCGTTAAAAATCATACATTATTTAATTTATTATGATATATAAATACTTTTCTTATATCACTAAGTTTTTCAAAGAGTGAAAAATATTTAGATAGGAAAAAAAGTTGTTCTCCGAACAAAATAAACTCTAAAATCTCTAGCTTTGTTTTATTGTTCTAGGAAGGAAAATATGTAAAATCTAAGGCAAAGACAGGCTCCAGTAAAATCCTGGTTTACCTTCTGCCATTGCTCCGCCAGCTATTTTCAGAATCTGAAGCAATAAGAAGCTTGCATCTTCTGTATTTGTTCTCCTTAGCTTCCCCTCTCCAGAATTATGCCACCAGGTACGATTTTTTTTTCTTCCTATTTTCCTACCTTTATAGTAGATAAATTTCGGTGATTCATGAAAATTACAGGTCTAAACAGAGGTTTCATCGCTTATCTGACTTTTGTAGGGTTCAACTTGAAACAATGCAGTTGACTAGAGGCATGTCTGCACCTAATATTCTTGCTTTTTTCCCCATCATGTTTTATCGTCTATTACTTGATTTTATAACTTTTTTTTTATACTGTCTATCAAGTGAGGGTTGATCTGTGAGTAAACCAACAAACCCCAAAGTAAGCAAGAACACAAATGTTCAAGAACTCTGATTTCTGAATTTCTTCAATTTTTCTTCTTCTTCTTCTTCAGGTTAAAAAAGTCTCATTTCGAAGCTAATCCAAGAGACCTGGATATGTGGAAACATGACTTCTGAGTATGACTGCGCCTGCACCGCTTCTAAGTGACATCCCCGGGTATCTAGTTGACCCAAAGACTCAAGTAGCAAGCAAGATGTGAACCTAGCTAGAGCCGCAATGGAAAATATAAGAGTTCTGGTGGTCCCAACCACACAAGCAAGAAAGGGTCCAGAAAAGGTTATAGCAAACAAAAGATGATGCCGCTTTACTAGCAAAATACAATCCTAAGTTGTTGAAGCTCTGTTTTTTGAGGGCTTCGGTTCTTCTTTTGTGGGCTTAAGTTATGATTGTTGGCCCTATTCATCAATCTTTTGTTTGTTCAAGCCCATGTCTTCATTTTCCTTTTGAGTGGAGTCTTCTTTAATGACAAGAGGAAGAAGACTCTCTTTTTCCTATTGACACATTCTTTGACAGTCAAGAGCGCAAAGAATGTAACGATGGCTCGACCAAACCCAAGAGGGCAAAGATACTAAGATAGTGTAGGGATCTGTTTGCTCATGAGCAAACAATTTTTTTTTAATAGAATTTCTTATACCAATTTCTTATGATTTTTTCCCTTAATAACTTGGATACTATACAATTTGTAATGCCCGAATGACTGGCAATTTATTTTTAACTAAGTTGATATCTAAACACTAAATAAACCACTTATTTTGGAGATTTACGTACGTATTCATGGCATTTTAACTTTTCCTTCCAAATTCTTTAATCATTTTTCACGAAACAAAGTTCATATTTTATTTTTTTTGATCGAAGGTTTTCTCAGTTCAACTATTTCCTAAGGAAAAATACATAGAAATATTCCCTATGGCTCGGATCTTGTGACGTTGCACATGTTGAAGGCAGCAAAATTTACGTTACTAAACGTTGCTTGTTTCGTCCCTTCTCAATATTTTATTAATGTGTAATTTTATAGGCTAACAAGAAAACCATTAAAAAGGTCGTGCAGAGGACAATCAAAACAAAGTATTTAATATTAACATTTGATACAAATAAATTAGGAACGAGATCCAGTTACACATTTAATAACCATCTAATACTTTATTTTTGTCAACGAACATCTCATAATTTAATATATCATCATCAATCTATATTATGGCCTTGTGAAAGCTGAATTCCATTAGATGCACATATCTTCACTACCGTAAGTAAATTTTATTACCAAAAAAAACAATATCCAACTAAGATGTATCCCACTTGAAATTGTGAAAATTCATAAAGTGGAGAAATAACTAACGTACGAGTCCAAAAAGACTCCCACACTCAAATTAAAATTTCTATGTTGAGGAAATAAAACAAATAATCTAATAAGCTCCTTCTTTGTCTACGCCTTAGCTTCCGTGCCACATCACAACTAGTTTTAAATAGTTAGGCCGCATTAATTCCTTGCATTAAAAAAAAAAATCCATTTTTACATTACTCCATTACTCTCCCTATGATCGACCTTCCTTTTCCGCCGCCGCTACAACTGCCTATAGCCACCGTGACCACCACTTTATTATAGCCACCGACCACCGATGTACCATTATAAATTTTGAGATCTTTCCATCTATCTATTTATATATAAAGGTACTATGTAAAAATTTATCCTTATATATAGATATTTGTCTTTTCTCTTTCGACCCCTACGGAAATGTGTCTCTTTCGACCCGTATCGAAAACTTATTCTTGCTCCTCTTCTTCTTCGACTATCTTGACACGTATGATGAATTGCATACTACTTTCTGTTTTGATTTCCTTGGTCTACCTTCTTGTCTCCCTCTCGGTATCAAGGTTTGATCAGTCTAAAGACACTATTAATGCCTACTTCTCATCTTCTCAAGATCAATCTCAGAGCCTAACAGAGATCGATCACATCGTCTTTGGGATCGGATCGAGCACGAACTCATGGCCTGCACGTAGAGAATATGTTAAGCTTTGGTGGGATACTCAGAGAATGAGAGGGTGTGTCTTTGTTGACCGTCCTTTGTCGTCTTTGGAGAACCACACAGATTCTCATCTCCTTCCTCCGATTTGTGTTTCCGAAGATACTTCACGGTTCAGGTAACTAAGCAAACCATTAATATTATCATTAATTAAAAGTTGGTATAATTTGTACTGATTAATTAATTTATTTAAGAAGCCTTTAATCTGTTGTAACGCTCATTAATTATTTTAGTATTTACGAGTATGCTCATAAAAAAACTCAAACTACTATAATCAATGAGTTTAAAGTTTCTAATGATAGTAGTATATAACTTCTAAAATATTTTATTCCATCCTTAAGATTTTATTTTCCGTAATATAAATTAATAATATTCTATTATTCAAATTCATACTATAAAATAATAAGGAATTCAAATCCACTATATTTTTAAAAGACTTATTATTTAATTATATATAAAGTTATTTAAACTAGATAAAAATACAAATCTCAACTTGTTTGAGCTTCAACTCATATTTTCTGAACTCTACGAAAGGTTATTGCATTTGCACCTAATCTAAAGCATTTTAATGAGAAATTCTCCAAAGCAGTATTTTCAAAACTACCAATTTTTAAAAACTACTCTACAAAATCGGGTTAAATAAATTTTCTGCGTTGGTTCAATGCTCCTTTACCGTTTAAGAACTCTTCATAAACCCATTTTCTGTAAGTTGTTTTTTTTGGGGATTTTGTGGAATAACCTAAAAAAAACCTATAATAATTTTTTAAAAAAAAGAAAGAATAGAGAGAGATAGGGAGAATGAGGAAGAAAGATAAGAGAAAATTAGATAGATTTATAATTTGATTTTTTTTTCAATGGTTATGGGGTGCAATTTCTGTTTTTTTTTTTTTCACAAAAACAAAATTTAGTAACTTTATATATAGTCAACTAATTAATATCCCTATTTATTCCTTTAATTTGACATTTTGTGTAGAGAATAACAAATCGAATTGGCCTATATTGAATTATTGATCATGGCTGCCCTACAGATACACTTGGAGAGGCGGTGACAGAAACGCAATTCGGATCGCTCGCTGCGTTTTAGAAACCGTAAGGATGTTCAATACCTCCTCAAAGGAAGTAAGATGGTACGTATTTGGAGACGACGACACGATATTCATGCCGGAAAACCTCGCAAGAACGCTCTCGAAATACGACCACAGATCATGGTATTACATAGGAGCCAGCTCAGAGATTTATCACCAGAACTCGATGTTTGGACACGATATGGCGTTTGGCGGTGGAGGGATCGCTTTAAGCAGCTCGTTGGCTAACGTTTTAGCTAAAAATTTCGATTCTTGTATCGAACGGTATCCACATTTGTACGGAGGAGACTCTAGGATTCATGCTTGTGTGCTTGAGCTTGGAGTTGGATTGTCTCACGAGCCTGGCTTCCATCAGGTTTTATAAAATTTTAACTTTTTTATATACTATTAATTTTTGTTAAAAAAACTGATCAAACGTATTCGTTTTATTTATATATATTTAAGCAGTTTGATGTGCGTGGAAATGCATTGGGAATATTGACATCACATTCAACGAGACCGTTGGTGTCTCTACACCACTTGGCCCATCTCGATCCAATTTTCCCAAACTCAACCACTTCCTCCGCCGTCCAACACCTCTTCTCTGCCGTAGACCTTGATCCCCTCCGTATATTTCAACTCTCCGTTTGCTACGACCGTTGGTACTCTTGGACAATCTCTGTCTCCTGGGGATATACTGTTCAGGTTAATATCGTTTGTCAATTTTTTTGAAAAAATGTTAGAAATTCATATACATCTGGCTAGTCGGAAATTTTGTTTTTTTCGTTATAGCATTTCCCAAATATTGATCGATCGAGTTTATTCGGTTTGGGTTGTCGATTTAGGATAGTATACTAATCCGATTCTAATTTAAATTCTGTTTGATTTTCTTTAGTTTATTCAGTTTGAAAACTTTGGTTCGATATACTAGATAATTTTTTTGCATGATTGTAGTAACTTAATTAATGCTATCAAATCAAATTAATTTGTTGTTTCAAATGTTAGATTGAGGGTAGGCATATGTTTCTACGTGATGTTTTGCGAACACAAGAAACATTCCGACCATGGCAACAATCCGGCGGTTTGGCAAGTGTGTACACATTCAACACAAGAGAGATCCATCCTGATCCTTGCCAAAGACCTGTCACTTTCTTCATGGAACATGTTTCTTCTTCTCCCGGTGATGGAACTATTAAAAGTGTGTATAAGCAAGTTTTCGAGAATTGCACGTACGATCCCATTTCATCCCCTCGCAAAATCGAAGAGATTAGGGTGTTTTCGACAAGACTCAATCCCAATATCAGACAAGTAAGTCAATCTACTTTTTTCTCTTCTTTTTTTCTTTTTTAAAGTTTTTTTCCGTGTTTTTATATTATAATAGGATATGATAAACAGTGAAATTTTGTTCATCGGTGAAAATCATTTGCTAGATTAGTTAGTATTTGTTGAAATGTCAATTACTAAAGTTTTTCCTAGAGATACTTATCCTTTATACTCTAAAATTAGGTACAAACAAAATTAGGAATATCGCATATCATTTATCAGATAAATGCTTGGAAGTGTTTTCTTTCTTTTTAAGAGAAGAAAAATGCTTAGAAATACTTTAAGAAGTTTTGAATTGTACGAGAAATTCAAGATAATCCATTGAGAAATTAAATATTAATGCCTAAGTTTAATGGTTGTTGAGAAAAATCTCCATTTTAGTAATTGAACTTGAGTGAACTTTGACATTTAAGCTTTAAGGAAAAGCTACTGAATTTTAAATACTCCTATGTAAAAGTGAAATGTTTTGTTTGAGAAAAAATAATGTGTTAAATTTTAAATATAACACCATAAAAAAAAGAATTTTAAATACAAATTTTGCCATTTCTATTTATTTTAAATTTTACTTATATTAATTATTATTTTTTATTTCTTGGTTGTGGTAGTTAAAGGCTCCCAGAAGACAGTGTTGTGATATTTTACCTACTTCTTCGACCGGTGGAAAAGTAATGGAAATCGGAATTCGAGAGTGTAAAGAGGATGAGTTCATCTATATACATCCCTAGTAGCAACGTAACTCATATACTACTATACCCTCTTTTGTCATAAGATAAGAATCCAACATATTGTTTGTCTTCCTCACTTTTATAGTGGTTTTCCTTCAATAGGTAGCAGTGTAGAGTATTAATATATTATAGACAATAGGAATAAGGCGAAGTCACACTTGCATCTGTGCATCTGTTACTTGAAAGTTGAAAAAAATTCTATAACCATTTAAAAATCATTACAATTTTCATAAGATTTCTATTGTTTTTTTTTTCACCTCAGTTACATTCACATAAATTTGGAAACGCGGCTGGATAAACAAACTCTTTATCCAACTGCTTCAGAGAAAGAAAAAAAATTATAAATGAGCCAAAGGGAAAATACAAAAATAAATTTACATGTGACCAACAGTATTGACGCCGGACAAATAGAAAAAAAAAAAACACGTTTTAGCGATGAAAGCATTATCCGAAAGTTCCAATGTTTTTAAAACCGGACCGGAAGCCAAACCGGATAACTATTTGGGT